>JAVGVS010000395.1:234757-387175 GCA_032718565.1 Distichodus sexfasciatus | reverse complement strand
GGTTGTGTAGTGTGTGTGTATCTGTGTGTGTTCTGTGGATAAAGTAAAGGTTGTGTTGTATGTGTGTGTGTGTGTGTGTTCTGTGGATAAGTTAAGGGTTGTGTAGTGTGTATGTGTGTGTGTGTGTTCTGTGGATAAGGTAAGGGTGGTGTAGTGTGTGTGTGTGCGTGTTTATTACTGAAGTTAAGGTTGACGAGTATGGATAAGGTAAGGGTTGTGTAGTGTGTGTGTGTATGTGTGTGTGTGTGTTCTGTGGATAAGGTAAGGGTTGTGTAGTGTGTGTGTATGTGTGTGTGTGTTCTGTGGATAAGGTAAGGGTTGTTGTGTGTGTGTGTGTGTGTGTGTGTCCCAACCTGTGCAGGAGGAGTATCTTGGTGGTGTGTGTCGCTGCTGCAGGTGTGTGTGTGTTGCGCTGTCGTCTCGTCCGTAGTCATCAGCACAGCACTCGACTGCACCAACACACCCTCCTTCACACGCACAATCTCTATACGGCCCTGTTCCACACCCTCATCCTTCACACACACACACACGTGCATGCACACACACACACACACACACAGGTGTAAATGTCCTGCACATTATTTACTCTTCATTAAATTAATTTAGTAAAGGATGACTGTGCGTCAACAGACGTACGGGCTGTGTGTGTGTGTTCTCAGGTGTGTGTGTGTCGTCACACTCCTCCGGCTGCAGTTCCTCCTCAGCGATGGTGGGAGGGACGCTGAGTGCTGCTGATTTTTCACACACCGCAGCAGGAGGGCTCACTAGCGCCACCTCATGGTCCAGCACCAGCTACAAGGAGAGAGAGAGCATCTCATTGTGTGTATGTGTGTGTGTGTGTGTGTGTCTTTGTCTCTACGTCCGTAAGTGTATGTATGTAGACGTGTGTGTACCTGCTCCAGCTCCCGTAGCTGTGTGTTCATGACCTCAGCTCTCTGGAAGACAGCGAGTGTGTTTTCTGCCCCTTCAGGTAAACCCAGTCCACCTTTACACTTCTGCAGCTCACTTACTGTCCTGTTCATCAGCTCCAGCCTGCTTTCAATGGTCTGGTCATTTACACACACACACACACACACATTTTAAAGCATATAACCCGTAACAGGACTGAGATTTTAAAGGGGAGGTTCAGCTTGAAGAATGGATTTGGTTTTATGTCCCCACAATGACTCATGTCCCCACCTTGTTGGTGTGCACACAGGTTACGGTCCCCATATTGGGAGATTTACAAACACACACACACACACACACTTTTTGGGGATTTTTTTGCACTGAGTATATATACAGTATGTATATATAATGTTAGATTGGGTTATCTCTACTGTAAAGCCCAGCTTAAGACTATGAAGACACACTCATACCTTAAGTTGATCCTGACCGATCCCCTCTTTCGAGGTCAGCTCTGTCCTGAGAGCAGTCACGTCTTTCTCCATGGTTGTCAGTTCACACTCCATGGCATCCACCTCCTGCGCGTAGTAAGCACATGGCTGCAGCGTGCTCCACTTGTGATTATATAGAGAGTATGTATATATATATATATATATACACATATATATGTGACCCTCTACAGCCAAACCAGTCGCTTGTCGCAACGGAGGTTTCTGAGAAAAACGAGCGTTTATGTTGCGTGGGGTAAAATTTTGGATTTTTTGTTTTTAGTGTTTTGAAACAGTGGAAGGTCTATACTGTACTGTTGTGAATAAATTTCGCTGAAAAACTTACCCTTTCCGTCCTAAAAACGTGACTTTCTTGAGGTGAGGAATTCAATTCCAGCAGAATGTTAAAAGTTTCTGTTTTGACCGCTCTACTTCAATATTTACGGTAAATCCACTGGTTGACTAGCGTGAAGATATTTCTCCGGAATCCATCTGAATCCATCTTCGTCTCCCGAGTTCAGTTAACCTTAACGCAGGTAGGCTATCCGTGTGGCTGTGAATGCAGCGTAGGCTACCGTGAATACAAACGTAGCTGCCGCACCAAGCGTCTGTGAGTGCTACGGCGATAGTCAACTTCAAAGGCAGATTTCCGCTTTCACTCTATGCGACAAGGGAAAACCCGACTTTGAATGTTGATATCTCAGTCATATGTCGGGCCCATTCATTCGATATAGGTATCGTTTTGAAGCTTGATTTATGCCCTTTCATGAAAACATAACTCAATTTTGAAAATTTGTGACAAGCGACTGGTTTTGCCGTGGAGGGTCAGATATAGGTGTGTGTGTGTAGGATGCAGTGTGTTGAAATTAATCACATAATTGATGCATTGCGATGCAGACGTGAACATTTCTGCATAGATGCAGTGGCAGAGAATAATCCTGACCATCCAGAATTTTGCAATGAGGAGATCGCAACTATTCATTACTACCGTGCAATTTTGACCGATTACCACAACTTTTCCACAAGTTTTGACCAATCATTGTCATTTCCCGCAAAACGTTGAGCCAAACGTCAGCGAACTCACTTCCTAGTTATGTTGGGAAGACGCAGGAAACGTGTGATAAAAACACCTCACATTTATCTTCAACAACAACTAAATGATTACTGATTAATAAAAATAACTGTGGTTTTGATATATTTTTCTAATTCTTTAAATATTTAATTACAATTACTTGTAGAAGAATCCTTATATAAGGAGAAAAAATTTTTCCAATTCCAACAAAACGGCTAAAAACAGCGCAGCTTTCGTTGCAGTTTTCATCGCAGGCATTTTAGGCCTCAGCGACCTTAAAAAACACCCAGAAAATCCTGGAGGGACTGATTATCGATTATATTAGGGGTTTTCAACCCGGTGGTCTTAGTAGTCCACGGCAGGATTGCAGGTGACGTTTCACTACTGAAATCAGTTCTTAAAAATTATTTAATTTTATATATTTTTCAAAAAATTTCCAGATGATTTGGGCATCTTCATGAATAATGAATTTAATGCAAAAATCTAAAAAGTAATAGAAAGAAATGATTGAAAACCCCTAAATAACATCATAATGACATTGCTGGTGATTTTCTGGCTGCGGCACAAAAATTCTAGTTAAAAAGAACACCCCAGTAGTAACCATCAAAGACCTGATAATCCTAATCCGAATGGTGAGTCCAGTGAAAGTTCACACCTCTAGCGTGCACTAGTTGTGACAGTATAAATATGTGTGTGTGTGTGTGTACTCACGGCTGCAGCGTGCTCTAGCTGTGTGAGGCTTCCCAGCAGGTTGTTCTGCATGTCCACCACACGCTGCTCTGCGTCTCTCAGCTCCTGCTGTAAGCTGCTGCTGTCACACACACTCGCCATGTCGCGCAACACACACTCGAACTCCTGCAGCGTGCGCCGCATCTGCTCCGAGTCGTCCAGCACCATCTGCAGTGGTGTGAACGGCACAAATTAGGCCTGTCCTGCATGCGTGTGTGCGTGAGAGAAAGTGTTGTGAGGAGTGTGTGTGTGTGTGTGTGTTACCTGTAGAGCGTTTACGTGGCTGTCCAGACATTTGGAGGTAGTGTAGCTGACTGAAGCGGAGAGCCAGGCCTGAGCTTCATTAATCCAAACCTGAGAGCCTTGAACCATCTCCTTATGCTCCTGCTGCCAACCCTGCAGCTACACACACACACACACACATTAATATAAACTACACAACGACCAAAATCTCAACCCTGATGTTGAAGTGTACAGCTCATATATAACTATATCACTTGTGATGGCTTTCCCCGGTCTGTTGTGTTGGTGGTGGTCTACTCGTTAGGATACTCGTCTCCGGACCAAGATGTTGCTGGTTCGAACACTACGTCCTACACTACCACCACTGGGTTCCTGAGGAAGACCCTTAAGCCCAAGCTGCTCTCAGGAAAACTGCACTTGTAATTAGGAAATGGAGGTCGCTCTGGATCAGAGCACCTGCGAAATGGTGCAAATGTAAATGTTCCCCTGAGCAGCCTCCAGGTGCTGCTAATGATCGGTTCAGTCTTTTTTGTCTTTTCAATCACCCCGTTTGTCCCTCTAGAAATTCAAAAGTTTTGAAATTTTAGTAACCTTGTGACCTCAAAAAGAAATAAAAGTTTCATTCACACTTCTCAATGTTATGAACATTAAGGATAATTTTTATACGTTTTGCTCCTGACCTTGTTGAGGAAGGCTGTTCGCTCCTCCGCCTGCTTGATGAGGCTGCTGTGAAGCTGCTGGGTCTGCGCGAGGCTCTCCGCCAGAACCCGCGCCTCCTGCGCCTCCACATCCTGAAGCTCCACCTCCACGGCAGCCAGACGAGAGTGTAAACCCTCCAGCGCGTCCCACACACGCTGGCCCACACACACACACACAATTTTAGCTTAATTTATAATAGATTAATTAATGTTTTAACCTTAATGTACAGCCGCATGTTTGATTTCTCTACATGCTGTTCTTGTATAACTGTATATCTGGCAAAAAATGAGTTTCGAATCTTGATGAAATTAAGAATTAAGAATTAGTTTGGGTGAAAGATGCAACGAGTGTCTTTGAGGTCTCGCAAAGTATTGTAGCTACACATTTAGTTGACAAAAAACATAATATAACTTGCTAATTTAACTCTGAATCCGGGAAAATAATTTGGCAACTCGATCAGCATGTTCCGAAGTTTCAGTGTTTTGATGAAAGTGTGAACTGTATATTCCTCTGACTCCATTCTAGTTTGTGTTGTTAAGTTGCATGTACGACTGCAGATTTTGGGAACCTTCTGTGTTTGTTCTGCATCTGGGATGTTGGCACTCTTCTGCTCCATCCTGCTCCGAACCGCCTCCAAACCCGCTCTGATCTCCGAAAGTTTAGCCCCCATTCGGTGCAGCGGACCACTCTTCTCCACCACCTCCTCCACCTGAGAGACCAAAGAGACTCATTCACCAAAATTTAGGTGAGATTTTTCACACATTTTACCTGAGAAAGACATTTAAACAGTAGATTATAGAACTGTAGAACTGATGAAACCCCATGCATGCAATAAAATTGTTCTGTTCCATCCTAGGAACAAATCCTAAATAAGAAAACATTAGTGAGTATCAGCGTCTTTGTGCAAACTGTACAAGTGAGTTTTAAGAACGAATTTCTTAACAACGGTTAGTGAATGTTTGTGAATGTGTGTGTAAGAAAAACTGAGAAAAGAGTGTGTTACATTTTACAACTTCTACATTTCTGTTATTTTATAACAGATAAGCCTTAATTGTAAAAATAGGAAATTACCGTAAATAACAGAAAATAATAGAAAATAAAGTGGGACAAAGAAGAAACAATGAAGAGAACGAGGCGATTATTATCCAGAAAATGTATCGAATGCCACCACACCTGCTCCTCCACTTCCTGTAGTGAATGAGTGACTTCCTGTAGTGGAATCTCTATCTCCACGGGAACCAGACTGTACATGTCTGAATATTTCATCCTCAAACCTTCCATGAGGTGCTGCAACACGGCCTTCTGGGTACACAGCTCTGAATGAACCTCCTATATGGAGACGAGAAAGTATTTATTTCATGTAATTACACAGTAATACTTTAAAACTGTCACAAATACGTATACGTATACAAATACAACATGTAGTGACTGGTGTCTAACAAAATGTAAAAATACAAGTATTACATAAGCCATAAAATTGGGGCAGTTGGTAGCGTAATGGTTAGGGAGCTGACCATGTGATCGGAGGGTTACAGGTTCAAGTCCTGGACTGGAAAAAGTACCACCGAGGTACTCATGAGCAAGGTACCAACCACAAGTCCTGCTCTCCGGGCGCTGCCCACTGCTCCTTCACGGATGGGTCAAATGCAGAGCTCACATTTGATTGTGGTGCACTGTGCTATGCTGTGTTCACAGTGACAAATAATCACTCACTTAAATTCACTTAAGTTGATTTTTATTCTGTGCAATGTCAAGATGTAATAGCCATCAATGTGTCATGCGCACTCCGTCCCGCAGCCGTCACTAGGACCCGGAAGTTGTCGGTCGCGGTTCGGGAAGTATACTGTAAAAGGAGTCTCACGGTTATTTGGTTATCTCTCCAACTGAGGGTGTGTTGTATAGAACACGGATTCTTGTGGGAATCCTTGCTCTGCTCGTTAGAGAGTTCTCAGAGCAACTGCATGGCTCTCCTTCCTACTTGCGCTCTCAGCCGCGTTTGGGTAAACCATCCACGCTACATTGGCCTAACGGCTAACGGATAGCATCTCTGTTCAAATCCTAACCAGATCCCTAGCACAGTGTGTCTCATTAGGGATCCAAGTGCTATGAAACCCTCCTGTAATTGTTCTGTTTCTTATTTTCTCTCCTACAAAACAGATTGTGCAGCTTAAATTGTTATTCACAGAAAATTTCAGGGTAAGTAGAAATGGTGTGCATCTCGGCATAGGCCGAGTGTAGTGATTAGCCTATAATTGGCGCTACAGGAAAGGAAAATGTGATTTGACCTCTAGGGCGCTAAAAACACTACATAAATGTATATGTGACCCGATCTGCCGTAATGAGTCGGAAGTCGGCGTTCTATTTATTTAGATACGGGCCGATTATGTTGAAAAACATCACAAAAATAGCAATTTTCTTTTTCGGAGACCAGATTAATTTTGAAGACCTTTTCTTTCATATAAGACCAAAAAAGAAAAATCAATATTTTTGATGTTTGTCAACATAATCGGCCCGTATCTAAATAAATAGAACACTGACATCCGACTCATTACGGCAGATCGGGTCACATATGATGTCATAACAGAGCTTTTAAAATGTACATGAAATTATAGAAAATCACCCAATTTTTATATGAACACTGTTAGAGGTTAGTTTCTTTGTAAACATATTGAAGCTGTCATAACAAAAAAGTGGCTTTCTATTCGCATCATAGATTCTTGATGTCATTTCACTTTTTACTTCTACATTCTAACTCCTTATGTATTGATATGATTAATTTAGTTAATGTGGTTTTATCCTCGGTCATACACATCAGCATCAGCAGTGTGTTGGTGTGTGTCTATGAAAGACACAGAGCCTGCTGATGATCAATGCTAACGCTTTCGAGCTTTTTGCGACTTTTGCTTGGACCCCACTTGTTGCCCCTCGTGGCTATAATTGTAACATTTGTGTTTGCTGTGTCACTTTGTTTTCCTAACTGCTTATTCTGTAAAACAGCAATCGCCTTGAGTTCCTCAAACATTTCACTGCATAACAAAAAAAATCTTGAATTTCAAATCCCGATTTGGCAATTGGACAGTTTAGAAAATGAAATCAGATGCTTCCATAAACTAATGCTACGTCACCGATACACACCTCCCAACTCCCAACAGCCAAAACTAGAAACTGAGAACACCAACAAGCTTCTACAGGTGTGAAAATCCCAGAGAGAACAAAGATCTGAACCGGGAATGGATTCTGGATCTCTCGACATGTCATATTTACCAATCGACTCAGAAAATTGAGGGAGTTTCATCATAAAATCTATATTTTTACATATAAAAGTTAGTCTTACCCCAGGCTAAGTGATCAGCAGTGTGAATCTGTGCCAGTCTCTCAGCTCCACTTTGCAAATCTCATGCAGTGCTCTCTAAAGCTTTCTCCCTCTCTCTCTGTTTCTCTCTCTTTCTCTCCGCTGCTAAGCGTCAGCCCTCTTCACCTTTCAGCCTCCGGCAGCAGATAATACTCAGCTCCCTCCATTCATATTCTAATGCGTTATCCGAGACCGAGTCAAAAAATAAGAGATACGAAGGAGACGTTAATATCGGACTAAAAGTCACCTAAAGTAAAAGTAAAAAGCCAGACTCACATTATGGCATCTACAGTGTTTTAATAAATATAATATAAGCAATAAAAAGTGATAGAAGATGATTTGAGAGTGTGTAAGTAAAATGTGAGCGTGTGTGTTTGTGTGTGTATAAGCAATGACATCACTCTTGGCCTTAAGCTCTGACTTGGAGGATCTACTTGCAAGAAAAGACACAAAGGTGTGTGTGTGTGTGTGTGTGTATTTCATACAACATATATACAGTACTGTGCAAAAGTCTTGAGTCGGCCTTCATTTCATTTTCCTTTTTATTGTGGATTTTCCAACATAAGTCATATAAAGAATAATTGCACTTAAATGAGCAATTATTTCTCATTGTGAACACAGCACAGCACACAGTGCACCACGACGAAACGTGACCTCTACATTTGACCCGTCCACGAAGGCATGTGTGCAGCTTTTTTTTTTTTTTGCAGCATCCAGGGAGCAGTACTTGGGGACGGTGCCATGCTCATGAGTACCTCAGTGGTACCTTTACCAGTCCGGGACTCAAATCGGCGACCCTCTAATCACTGGGACAACTCCCTAACTGTTACACTACCAACTGAATGAATATGGATCCCTCATATTTTTGAAAGTGTATTGAAAACGTCAGATGTATTATCGCATTTTCCACACTAAAATATGCAGAAATGAGGAACGGCTCAAGAGTTTTGCAAAAGGATAATTGTATTATTGCCCATAACTTGATGATTTTTTGTTTATTTGCAACCAAGTGATTATTACCTTCCACACTGTAAATGTGTAGATAGAATAAATCACAAATAACAGTATTTTTATATTTACAATACAGTAGCTACAAGTCAAGCTGTGTGTGTGTGTGTTGAAAGTGATGGAGGTGACGGTGCTCTGTAGTTACTGCTGTGACACTGAGAACTCACTGTAGCAGATAACACAATGGAGCCAAACTGTGTGTGTGTGGTGAGAGAGAGTGAGAGAGAGAGAGAGAGAGAGAGAGAGAGAGATGGAGTGTGAGAGAGGAGGAAAACTGAAGTGCACTGTGTATAAGTGGATTTGGCTCACAGCCTGGAGCACAGCACAGTCCAAATCCACACGTCCACTTAGTGTGTGTACAATCCTGTAAACACAATCCTCACTCCTAACGGCCGTTATCACGTCATGAAACATAAAACCTCAATTACTCTCATCCGGATCTCAAACCACAATGATGCAGAATAAGAGCCATCAAGCGCCCTCTCAAAGGTTCCTGTTAGAAATGTTCTTTTACTGGCGACGAAGGCCGCATGTTCGGTTCGGAGACAAGCAGCTGATTGTGTGGCGCTGATATTAAAACATCACCACAATCAAATGTCACCTCTACATTTGATCCACCCGCAAAGTAACAGTGGGCAGCATTTTGGCAGTGCTCGGGGACGGTACTTTTCCCATGAGTACCTCAGTGGTACCTTTACTGGTCCTATATGTCACTCAGGCTCTTGTTGTGTAGTGTACAAATGTAAAACTTTAACCTTACCGTGCTGATGTGTAAGGAGTCCAGACAAACGACTGCAGTTTTGTTAGAGAGAGAGCTCACCTGGATCTGTTTGGTGCCGGGCGTTTGTTCCATCACTGACAGCAGCGTTGCCGTGGCTACGAGCCACTCTCTCACCCTACAAAGCTCCTCACACACCTTCTCCCTCTCCTCCAACTCCATCTGTGTAGATTTACATGCCTGGGTGCTGCGCTCCATCAAGCTGCAGGACATACAAGTTAAAGATACTTTATCGTCTGCAAAGACTCGCCCTTATAAGTAAAAATACAGATACTTTTATATGAAAGAAGAATTTAAGAAGACAGCATCCATACTTTAATTTAGTTTGATCAATAGAATTCTGTAAACTGTGAAGACAAGCTTGTTACTCCCTCTGGAATGTTATGTTGGAGTGCAATGCAGTCGACCCACTTTCCCCGTCATGCCCAATGAGGCAACAAATGATGTGGGGGATGCATTGTTAGGACGGGCAAAGCAATACGTAACGAGGCACGACTGCTGAATAAATGCCAAAATATTACACTGCAGTCAGGTAGTGCTGGGTAATAAAACGTGATGATGATAACGACGATAAACTTCAATTAAATTTTATTTATACAGCGCTCAGTTACTGCCACAAAGCGCTTTACATATAAGCGGCCCAAACCCCCACCAAGCAAGCCTGAGGAGACAGTGGCAAGGAACAACTCCCTCTAGTAGGAAGGACCAAGACTCTGAAGGCGACCGGGTGCGTGAACATTTAAAACACAAGCAATCATTAGTTCAAGATTAATCGTTAATGAATCATTTTTAAAGAAGTGAAGACATAAAAATAGTCCAAATGACGCTTTCGAAGGCCGAGTCATTGCTGGGGCCGCTTGTTAAGATCCACTCAGCAACGTTAAGCTAAAATTAGTTCAGTATTAAATTGGTAATTCAGTTCAAGGCTATAAAATTCCATCACACTTGTTTGCCCACTATGCGATAGACAATGTCTTTGTCCAATCATGTAGCAAGAGGGCTTGGCATAACACCAGCACAACAGCCAATCACAGCCAACGATGCAGATTTGCCCATTGCACGTGAAGAAGCCGCGTGGTAAACATTAGCAAAGTGGTCGTGCTTGAAGGAAAAGATGTCGGGCAACCAGGACGTCTGGGTGAGTGAAGGAGGGGATGAAAATGCAGGGTTTCCCACAGTGCTTTACAGTTATGACCGCTGCTTTGACAGCAAATGCCTCCCGACGACTATGTCCCCCCAGAAAAAAATTAATAAAATAAAAATGTGACCCGATCTGCCGTAATGAGTCGAAAGTCGGCGTTCTATTCATTTAGAGACGGGCCGATTATGTTGAAAAACTTCAAAAATATTGGTTTTTCCTTTTCGGAGACCAGATTAATTTTGAAGACCTTTTCTTTCATATAAGACCAAAAAAGAAGAATCGATATTTTTGATGTTTTTCAACATAATCGGCCCGTATCTAAATAAATAGAACGCCGACTTCCGACTCATTACGGCAGATCGGGTCACATATGAAAATCCGGCTGCATACACGCATCCATAGACGGTAAAATAGTGGCAACTAAACTCTCAAAGGAGCATGTTACAATGTTTACATGGAATTGGAAGGAATACGGAAGTGCTCGACGACGTTTTTTGTAACAAAACATTTCAGCGCAAAAACAAAACGTGTTTGGTGGACAGAGCGCTGGGAGCACCCATTTTAATAGAAATTGCATGAGCGCTAGCATTCAGAGTGTTAAGCGCCTTTAACGGAAAAAAGACGTCAGTGGAGACTTTGTTTTTACCGCAGTGCTCAGAGCGCTTCAAGTTCAAATCCATTCAACTTTTAGAACAGCACTGGGCTCGTCAATGTCAGTTGTCTCTTGTTAGCCAATCAAAATCAAGTGGTTTGTTTAATATTGTTTGATCATTTTAACTTGTTCATTCAGTTTGTATAACGATACAAAAAAAATGAACATAATATGACAATATATTGTGATAATTATCAATGTGACAAAAAATACTATGATAATATTGTTGTATTGTTGTAATATTGCCCAGCTCTACAGTCAAGCCAAAACAAAAGTATTATGCAATTTGCTAATATTATAAAACAATTAGAAATAATGTTAAAACCAATTCAGCGTGCAATCAATCAGATCTTATACAAAGGCCCTAATTTTCCGCAGCTGACAAACTGAGACACATCAACTCTGACCTGGAGTATCGCTTCTGTAAGTCTTGCAGCTGCTGGCAAATGGGACTTGAGGAGGTTTGGAGGTTGTGGTCGACTGAGACTCCAAGTAGCCGAGCAACTCTCAGTTCCAAAGCAGACAGGGCTCGGTTTTGGCAGTCCAGCTTGTCCTTGTACTGGCACCAAAAGTGCAGCAGTTCCTGCAGTTCCTCCGCAGTCGCCTTCGCACTGCTGCCATCCAGCTTCTCAGACTCCACCTGCTCCAGGAGCTGGGATGTTTGCTCCATCTGTGGAAAGAAAGGTAGTTACCTTGATGCAACTTTTCAAAACACTGAAGTCTGGCTTGTCTGATCACGTCTTCACTACACAGCGACTGCCGACTTTTGTCAACAACTCAAAAACAGCCTTAAAATCATGTAGCGTGACCAAGGCTCAACTCTCTACCTAGTTATTCAGACCCTCCAGGATTTTGGGACGTTGCGATCAGAACTATTAACGCATTTTCAGCCCATCCACATGAACTCATTACTACCGTGCAATTTTGAACAATTACCACAATTTTCCACAATTTTCAACCATGATTGCTGTTTCCCGCAAAGCGTTGAGCCATGCAAAACGCTGAACTCACTTCCATGTTACATTTAGAAGACGCAGGAAGCGTCTGTGATAAAAAACGCCTCATATTTACTTTCAAAAATACCTCAATAGTTAATGGTTAATAAAAATTAATAGCGGTTTTGTTCCCTTCATTTTAATTAATTGTTAGAGAATCATTATAATGTGGACTAAAATCGCAAATTTTTCTGCTTGCTCCCGCAACTTTATTGCAACAAAACGCCTTAAACACTGCAACTTTCATTTTTTTAGAAAAGCTGCTGCAAAATCGGGCATTTTAGGCCGCAACAATCTCATAAAATGCCCACAAAATCCTGGAGCGACTGAATATTTATCCTCATCTGCAATCCACAGTATAAAAATGATATATATTTGCAATAAATGTGACTTACACTCTTTGTGATGCTTGTCCACTCCTCTCCTCTCAGCTCTAAATCTGCCCTCAGATCCCTGGTGCAGCGCTGCAGTTTAGCCACCTGCCCCCAGAGGGCGCTCACCGCGTCGTCCCTGTTGGCTCTGCAACCCTGCACTGGACACCACTCCCTCAGCTCCTCCAGTCTGCCAGTCAGCACGTTTACCTCCTCAAGTAGAGCCTGAAATGAGAGAACGATGATGTAATAGGATTTTTATCTTATTTGTACCACATACAAAATTCAAAATTAATTTGGTTACATTGCCACAAACGTATCGCTACAATACCTTGTGAAATGACAATGATTACGAATACCATTTTCATATAAACAATATATAATAATGTTAACAGCAAAATGTCAATTTGTGATTAAATTCAACAACAATTATTACAGTTTTTCGCAATTTTAAGTGAGAATGTTCAAAATACCCTTTAGCATAGATTTTCTTGTTCGCTGTTAAAGACATCATACATCAATAATAACAACATAATAATATGAAATATAATATGAAATATAGTAATATGATTTTTTTTTTCTTTGTGAAGGTCCTGTGTTTGGTCCCGTGGTCGGCCTTTCCGTGTGGATTTTGCATGCTCTCCCCATGTTTGCGTGGGTTTCCTCCCGTGGTCCAAAAGCATGCACTATAGGTTAATTGGTGACTCTAAATTGGCCCCGTAAGGTGTGAATGTGAGTGTGATTGTGTGAGTGTGTGTGCTCTGCGGTGTGTTGGTTCCTGCTTGCGCCTGTAGCTCCGGTCCGGTCCCCTCCGCGATCTCGGTTGGGATTAATCGGTTCAAATAATGAATGAATGAATGAATGATTTTTTCTTTGTGACAATTGTTGTTTCACAAGCTATTGTAGCTACACCTCTAAAATATAGTAATCACTTTGTTGCAAATATAATGAATGCAACCATGAAATCTGGTCAACATTCGGGAAAGTTCTGGCCAAAGATACAGAGGTTCCCTTTTTAGTCTCACTTACATGTGCATAATGCCAACAAAATCACGTTTTACTTTACCTTGAGTTTCTCTTGCTGGTCAGTGCAGTCCTTTTGAGTTGTGATTTTACTAGAAACACACTGGACCAAAGTCGTTTCACAGTCCCTTACTTTCTGGCATAACTCTTCATACTGAGTACGAGTGGCTTTCTGGCATTTAACACACCTGGAAACGGATTAAGGGTGACAAAAGATGAGTAAGTACAAGAGAACTTACAAGTCAAAGTTGTGGAAAACTTTGCAATTTTTGTTCCAATTTATAATGACTCTTTAACAATTAATTAAAACGAAGGGAACAAAACCACTAATGATTCATCATTAATCATTTATTTATTTTTGAAGGTAAATGTGAGGTGTTTTTTTATTCACACACGTTTCCTGCGTCTTCTAAACGAAACAAGGAAGTGAGCTAGCCCACGTATGGCTTCACGTTGTGTGGGAAATGACAATGATTGGTTTGACCCGTTTATCTTTTTCTACACCGCAAACATGCAATATGTTCAGAAACTGAAAACCTTGTAAAGAGTCGCTCTGGAGACAAGTGTCTGCTAAACACCAAAAAAGTTAACATAAAGCTAAAAATAAATGAATAATCACACTTTGTACCTTTGTAGAGTTTCTAGCCTCAGTTGGGCCTGGGCCTTAAGTGCAGAAACGCGAACCAAGAGGTTGCTCAGAGTTTTGACCTGAATGTCTTCTATCTTTGCTTTGGAAAAGAAGGAGTGAAAGGGAACAAGAGAATGTAGCATGTTGACGTGGGATTGGAACTCAACGTCTATCTTGGACAAAGCCTGTTCAGTGTCCTTTAGCCTCTCAGAACAACTCCTCGCTGAGCAGAGGGACGGAAGGAGGACAGTTTCTGCCCCCTGGAGGAACCGAATGGTACTGATGACCTCTGCAGAATAGACTTTCAGACACTCCTTTGCCTTCCGTAGATCATCCTAGGAAAAGAAAGTGCAATCAAAGGGCATCATTCACCAAGAAATTTGTTCTTAGAACCTACTTTGATGCGTGAAGATTTTCATGAAGATTCTGACATTCACCAGTGTTATCTAATTTAAGATCTTGGTCTTAGGTAAGAACGAAATCTATAAGATCGCTGAAGAGTTGACGCACAATTTTATTGCATGCATGTTTATGCAAAACTAAACATGGCACAAAACCAATTTTTAATGTCCGATACGATACCGATATTGTAACTTTGGGTATCTACCAATACAATACAAATCCGATACTGTCAGGTGGCGTGGTGATGTCGGCGTGACATGAGGCGAGGTCACGGTGCAAGCCATTTTTATTTAAACACTCAAACATAAAAAGGCCCACGAGGGCCACAAACCAAAGCAAAACACTTCAAAAAACATACAGCACGCTGACACAGGGAGAGTAGTGTGAGGGCCGACCAACAAAGACAATAGAGAAAAGATAAGCTTATATCATCAAACAGAAACGAGGGGCTGGATCAATTAAACAAAGGGGAACCAATCAAAAAGCAATCAGAAAATAATCAGGGTAAAGCAATGAAGTGAGAACCTATCAGAACAGGGGGCTGGCCCAAAACAAACAAGAACTAGGCAAATAAACTAATGAACAGTGATCTACCAATGAGACACAATAGGAAGGTGGGACAAGGACTTTGACGGACAGGGAGCATGAGACGGAACTGAACACATGAAAACTAAAACAATGGTGGCATCTGCTGGCCGCTTAACAAAAGTCCAGGGGCTGGTATGGCTAAAGTCCAGGGGGGTCATGACAGATACAGTCTCTGAGTCTTTTTTTAAAAAGAAAATAATGTTTAAAAAAATATCTGAATACATGACAGATTATTCTGCTTTTGAGTGAGCGCAAATTTACAGATCGGCCTCATGTCACTGATACCCGTTCCAGCTGTTTGAGTCGTTAACGAACTGATATCTGATCCACATATCGGTGCCATCTCTATGCAAAACATTAGCTTATTTGGGTTACTTCAATTCTACAGTTGAATTATATTATGCTGGTTTTAGGACACGCCACAAATCTGACAAATTTAAGAAAAAACTACGATTTTAGTAAATGAGGCTCAATGTTCATAAATGTGTAAAAGCGTTCACACTTTACACAGCATTGGTCAGTAAAAACAATGACTCTTGCTTACCGTTATTTGGTCACTGTTATCCAAAACCATTTTTGCCATCTCTGCGAGTTGTTTTGATTTTTCCTCGTTGCCAAATCTTTTTTCGTTCTTCTCCAGAACTTCCAGAACCCGCATTCTACCCTCTACACTCTTCCTGAGGTAAAATTGCCTCCTGAGTTCTTTTTCGACCGCTTCCCTCGTAGGCTCCAGTCGGCATGGCTTATCCAGAAAGCTTCTGGTCTCACTGAGAAAGTTCTCCAATGCATGTTGCTCAGAGGCATAGTCCACACCTTTTAGAACTTCCCATTCCACCATTTGAAGGTTATTTTGGAAGATCATCTCCCAAGTATTAAGCTTATCAAGGTTCTGTTTGAGTCTCTGCTGTTCAGCTATTAGCTGAGATGGATAAAGGTCCATTGAGATGTTCTCAAGCTCTTCAAAAGTTTCTTGGCACACAAGTTTTATTACAGGAATCTGGGAAAGCAGAGCTTGACAGAAAATATAGCGTTCCTTTGCATCAACAGACTCATCTTTAGTCTGGGGAACTTGGGCTTCTAGATTTTCCTGGAGATCCTCCACACACTGCCTGAGACTGAGGAACTTTTCATGGCTTTGGGACTTATAATCCAACGCCTTGATCTTACGGTGCAACTCAGCGATCACACCTAGAAGTTCTCTCCTTTTGTCTTCCGAACAGGGGTTTACATGCTCCAGCTGGCACTTGTGTTGCAGAATTACGTGCTTAAATGGTTCGATGGTAGACAACGAGTCCTTAGTCACTGGGAATTTTTGGCCATTAACGTCTACCAAGATATCTCTCAGGCTCTTCTCCAAAGACGCAATTTTCTTCTGAGAGAGTTCTTGGTTCTTTAAAAGATCTGCAATCTCTTGACTGCAAGTTTTCTCAAAATGGATAACTCCCTTTATGTCTTCCTGTAGCTTCCTGAGTTGCTTGTTTAGCCTTGAGTTTTCAGAGATGCTTAGTTCCAAGGCGATGTCGTTACTCTTCATCATGAGAGCCTCAGCAACTGCAAATTGCTTCTCAGCCTCGGCAAGGATGTCGCGACTCTCTCTTAATCTTCGATCAAGATCCGTGGAGCTCAAGCTTTGGAAATCCTCCTGTTGAACAGCTTCCCTCTTGAGATGCACGAAAAGCCAGGAGGTCACATCTGCAATCTGCTCAGAAATCTTCTCCCTGGTCTGAAGACTCAACTCCAAGTCTTGTAAGGACTTTGCCAGTTTCTCTGCAGTTGATTCTGATAAGTTCTTCAACTTTTCCAGAAATGAAGCTACCATTGGGACGTCAGCTTCATCGAGATCTGGCATCAACTCTGCTACTTCCTCTGTGAGCGTCTGTAATTGGGTCTGCTTGAAGTTCATTTCCGACTGCAGTTTCTTCAGGTCCTGGATCTGACGGTGTACCTCCTCAGGAAACAGAGACACCTTCCTTTGTCTGCCTTCAATGTCGCATTCTGTCTGCTTGGCCCATGCCAGGGCATCGGTTATCACTTTCACAATTTTGACCATAGTCGGATTGTTGCTTTTTAGCATTGAGGACGCCAACTGTTCACTCAAAACGTCGAGATAATTTCTGATTCCTTTTAGGCCATGCTCAATACTAGACACCTCAGTCTTGAAGTTAAACCCCCAAGACAGAGCATCAGAGCTTTGCTGGAGCTGGAAATAATGTTGCTGAGCTGCAGTGAGATCAGCACTAAGCTTAATCATTCTTTGGACCCTCTTGCTATCCCAAATTCCTGTCAACGTTCTGGACTGTCTCAGAACAGTAAAATATGTCTCAAGTTGGTCTTTTAAGGCACTGATTTCCTGTCCAAGGTTGAAACTCTCTTTTGTATAGGCACTGACTGTGTGTAAGCTTTTCTCAGTAGATCTTTCCAGCATGTTCCATTTGCAATGCGCGGCCCTCTGTTGAGATAGAGCCAGTGCCATCTCAAGTGGACTGAGGTGGGGAGATAGTTGAGCATGTGTCTGAATAAGCTCCCCCAGAACACCTCTTTCCTGTTCCATAGTTCTCAGGAAGGAACGTAGCCTCTGTTCTTCCACAAAGCTGCTTTCAACTGGACATCTTCGGATAAATCGGAAATGGACATTTATGGAATGATGACAGAATTTGACCGCCTCCATTGTGCAATAATAAAATATTTACTTATTCCAAATAAAATACTGCTTAACATTAATGTAGCCACTAACAAAAATCAAATCCAATTTATTCATAAAGGACATTTCACACAATAGTTGCTGATTGCTGTACATTCCAATTAAAACAAAAATTTACGCTACATTACATTACGTCACAACAACGACGATGACTAAGTTACATTATGACTTGTAATTATATAGCTATGACTAAGTTACGGTACAACTAAGTTACAGTAGAACTAAGTTATGAAATGACTATATAGCTATGACTAAGTTACTTACAGTTAAGCTATGTTACAATTAAGTTATGGTACAACTAGTATAGTTACAACTAAGTTACATTATGGCTAAGTTACTTTATGGCTTAGTTACTTTATGACGTAGTTATATATCTATGACTAAGGTACAGTACAACTAAGTTATGTAACAAGTAGTGTTGTTACAAGTTAGTTATGTTATGACCAGTAACTATTTAGCTATGACTAAGTTAAATACAATTAGGTTTTGTTATAATTAAGTTATGGTACAATTAGTATAGTTACATCTAAATTACACTATGACTAGGTTACATTATGAGTAGGAACTATATAGCTATGACCAAGTTACTTACAGTTAAATTACATTATGACAAAGTTTAGTCATAGTACAAAAGACTTCTATACTGAATAGATGGTTGAGAAGAGTCATACTTACATCTTCAAGCCCTCCAGCTCAGCAGCCAGCTTCTCCAGAGTAGCTTTGACTTTTTGAATCTGCCTGTCGTAGTCAATAACCAGCTGCAGCTGCGCCTCCTTCAATTGGACAGTATCTACTGCATCCCATAATGCTGCTGTCCACTGGCAACTCATTCTCTGTACAGCCTCGGGGTCGGGCACTGAACCGTTGGCAACAATGCTAATGTCACCGTTCGACTGGTCTTGCTTTGAGAGAGTAGAAACCTGCTTCTGTGCAATCTGCCTACAATGCTGATAAAAATAAAAAGTGAAAATCATAATCTTTTACTATGTCTCTCTTTCTGAAGTGTAAACTATTTATTGACTAAGTGACTAAGACAGCCCACCTCAGCCTCCTCCACCTGTTTGGCCATGTCTGTAGGGTTTAGCACTGCCGAAAGGTTGCGACAGTTCAGAACTCTGTAAACCAGCCTATTCAGCTGGGCCTCGAAATCAGCAGCAGAAGTGTCCAAAATCTCCAGGGTGTCTTCATGATGCCCAATCTGTGGCTGAAAAACATCCATATTAATTTTTTAGCTTTGGAAACATTTTCTGAGGTAAAAACTAATGCTACTGCACACCAAGTAGCTATAACATTATGACCAGTGACAGGTGAGGGGAATAACACTGATTATCTGCTTACTGTGGCACCTGGCAGAGAGAGGGATATATTAGGCAGCAAGTGAACATTTTTGTCCTTGAAGTTGATGTGTTGCATGCATCGTCTTCAAACCAAGAGGTTGTAGGTTCAAATCCAACTCTACCCAACTTCTAGAACTACCACCACTGGGCCCAGAGCAAGACCCTAAAACACTAGTTTGTCCTTTCCATGTTGAAAGTGTCTGCTAAATTGCTGTAATTGTAAGAATTTGAGTAGCTTTGAGGGCCACACTGTGATGATGGCTACACAAATGTGTCAGAGCATCTTGAAAGCTCTTGTGGAAGGTTCCTGCTCTGCAGTGGTCAGAACCAAGCCAAAGTGGCCCAAGGAAGGAAAAGAACTGGTGACCTGCTGACAGGGTAATGGTCAACCAAGGCTCACTGGCCCATGTTATTCAATCCAATAGAAGAACTAGCATAGTTCAGACCCTCCAAGGTTTCGGGATGTTGTGATCACAACTTTTAACAGAAATTCAGCCAAATTCTCTGCAAATTCTTCCCGACCTTGCAACTTTGACCTCGCAACTTTTCCACAATTTTGACCAATCATTGTAATTTATTGCAAAACATTGAGCCATATGTCAGCAAACTCACTTTCCTGTTTATCTTCAAAAACAACTAAATGGTTAATGGTTAACAAAAATAACTGTGGTTTTGATTCATTTGTCTAATTAATTAATTATCAATTGTTAAAAGAAAAAAGGTAAAAATCGCAACTTGGTAAAAACACAGCAATTTTCATTACATTCTTTGCAAAATCAGGCATTTTAGGCCACAACAATCTTTTAAAAAGACTCGCAAAATCCTGGTGGGACTGATAGCTCAAATAGCTGGAAATGTACAGTAAATGTTGATTCTGCCATTAGAGTGTGCACAGTGTCAACATTAGGAGAGTGGTCATAATATTATGGCTGATCCCTGTTATTATAGATAATTAAAGTAGTTTATTAATACTACCTCCATCAGCAGGTTGTTTGGACCCATCATGGACATATTTTTAATCTCAGTGAAAATATCAGTAGTTGTAAGACCCAGTGGTAATTTCTCCTCTGACGCTTGTCGATGACTCACATCACTGTCAACTGAGACATAGAGTGCTGACTGTTCATCATCTTTTGGAGTCTATGATTAACAGCAGACAGAACAAAAAAACAATATGTTATGTACAGACATTAAAACTATCCACAGATATACTCCTGCCAGCATTTGAGAGCTTTTTGCCTATGTAACTGCATGCAGTCCATGTCAAACATGAGTATGTGCACCAACATGAGATGGGCACAAAACATAAAACTAGCATAAAATGAATCTGCTAATTGTCAAAGTAAAAACATTTTACAGGAATAAATAAGGAGCTATTCTGGACTGTTTTTATTTAGCTCTATAATCAGAGCCAATGTGACTCTCTAGTATTTCCATTAGTGAAATTACTAGTTTTACACAGTGTCCACTTCTTTTGTTAGTGGCATTCATAGTATGTATCCAGAATAAATAGTAAATTATACAGTAAATATTTGTCAAAAATACCCAGCAAGGGTGAAAATGAAAGCTTCTGTTGTGCGTTAACACATCTTAATTAGCATTATTTGCTATTAAAATAAGAAATTTTAGAATACCACCTGAACAATTATGTTTAAAATTGATTGAAATTGTAATCCTCTTCTTTTAAATGCTGCTACTATATTTGCACAACTATTGAACATTGAACATTGCTGTACATATCACTGACCGCTTTTTCTCACTGACTGGTATATGCACAAATTATTGAAAGTATTGCACAGACTCTAGTTCTCCACTGCTGTTACAATATTTGCACATACTAGATCCAGCTTAAATGTTAGCTCAGACTAAGATACTGTTTTATTTCATAGACTAACCTAATGCACATTCAGTGTAAAACACAACTCCAAGACCATAATTGTAGGCTGAGTACCGCATCCTAATTGTCTCTCTTTCTACTTCTAGTTGAAAGTTAACATTTTATATTCCACCTTTGGTTTAAAGTGTATATTTTATATTCTATTTATATATTGTTTATTCTATGTGGCTTATTTGTTCTTTGTTCCTTGTTCTTTATACTGTTAAAGCTGGAGCCACGTCGTCTTGTCTCTCTGTATACTTGTACAGTATATAGCAGAGATGACAAAACTTACTTTCACTCTGACTCTGGAAACATGTCTGTGAATCTGATCCCAGTAATACTGCTAATACCTCAGAATATCTTTAATTTGCCTGTCTTAAATAATATATGACACTCATTCTATAAAAATAAAAGATATGTTTCTAAGTAGAATCCATGCCACTAATAATTACCTGATTTAAACTCAGACTTTCGGGAGATATCAAGACTTCAGTAGCTTGAACTTGTGCTGCTGGTGAAAGCTTTTCCTCTGGCTGAACCCCACTAATCAATGCCTTTTCTTCAATATTCTCATTGTCATTACTGATTGGCTGGACTTCCTCTGTTTCTGTTTCAGCTTTATCCTTGATCCCAGTTGTTGGCATTGGATGCTCTTCTAGCTCAACAGGAACCAGCTCAAGATCAGTTGAGTCTCTTCTTTGTGGGGGTGTAGGTTTAATCAGAGACTCTTCATGTTCTGTGCCATCAGTTGCAGATAGAGATGATGTTGGTTTATCTACATCTTCTTGTAGCTTTGATAGACTAGCTTGAGATTCTGTTTCTTCATCAGTTTTGCTGTCTATTCGTCTTGGTGGTGGTGTGGGTTTTATAAATGCTTCTTCCAATTCTTGTTCAGAAACAATAGAAACAATTTCACTTTCAGCTTCACATGTTGTTTGCTTCTCTGGTGGAGTCAGTTTTACATTTGGTTCTTCTTCAAACGCCTTTTGAGCGTCTGTCTTCTCCAAATCAAGGTCCATTGAGATTTGAGCTGGACTTGTTTGTTGCTTCTCTAGTGGAGTTGGTTTTTCAATAGACTCCTCAACAAACTTTTCTTGTGTCACTGTCTTCTCCAAATCAGGGTCCATAGAGATGTTGCTATCTCTTTGTCTTGTTAGAGGTGTGGGTTTTACATATGACTCTTTCATTTCATGTTCAGAAACAACAGAAACAATTTCATTTTCAGCTTCACATGTTTGTTTCTCTGGTGGAGTCTGTTTTTCCATTGGCTTTTCTTCTAACATCTTCGGTGCCTCTGTCTTCTCCAAATTAGGGTCCATAGAAATGTTGCTATCTGTTTTTCCTGTTGGAGATATCGCTTCCATTTCCTGTTTGGAAACATCTGAAATAATTTCACTTTCAGGTTGACTTGTTGCTTCCTTCTCGTGTGGGGTTGATTTATCAAATGGCTCCTCATCAAACTTCTCTTGTGTCACTGTCTGTTCATAATCAGGACTTGTTTGAGGAGTGGGTTTTTCCAGAGTTTCTCCCATTTCCATTGATGTAATGTCACTTTCAGCTTGACTTGTTTCCTTCTGTGATGGGGTTGGTTTTTCAATTGGTTCCTCTTCAAACTTCTCTTGTGTTTTCTCATAATCAGGACCCACTGAAATTTTATCTCTTTGTCTTGTTGGAGGAGTGGGTTTTACAAATGCCTCTTCCATTTCTTGTTTTGAAATGATTTCACTTTCAGATGGACTTGTTGTTTGCTCCTCTGCTGGTGTTGGTTTGTCAGCAAACTTCTCGTCTGTCACTGTCTTCTCCAAATCAGGTTCCACAGACAGTTTGCTATCTCTTCGTCTTGTTGGAGGTGTGGGTTTTACAAAGGCCTCTGCCATTTCTTGTTTGGATACAACAGGGATAATTTCAGTTTCAGGTAGACTTGTTTTTTGCTTCTCTGGTGAAGTAGGTTTATCAATTGGCTCCTGTTCAAATATTTCTTTTGGTGTTG
Organism: Distichodus sexfasciatus; assembly: GCA_032718565.1. Lineage (NCBI taxonomy): Eukaryota > Metazoa > Chordata > Actinopteri > Characiformes > Distichodontidae > Distichodus > Distichodus sexfasciatus. The sequence goes on along the minus strand of JAVGVS010000395.1, from coordinate 364,214 downwards.
GTTTTACCAATGTTTCTCCTATTTCCATAAACATAGCGTCACTTTCAGCCTGACTTGTTTGTTGCTCCTCTGATGACGTTGATATTTCACTTGGCTCTTCATTAAGCTTTTCTTGAGTCGCTGTTTTCTCATAACCAGTATCAACTGAGATTTTGCTGTCTCTTTGTCTTGTTGGTGGTGTGGGTTTTACGAGTGCTTCTTCCATTTCTTGTTTGGGAATGACAGAAATAATTTCCACTTCAGTTTGGCTTGTTATTTGCTTCTCTGGTGGGGTTGGTTCTTTAATTGGCTCTTGTGCCAATGTCATTTCATAATCTGGACCCCCTGAGATTTTGCTTTCTTTTCGTCTTGTTGGAGGTGTTGGTTTTACCAGAGCTTCTCCTATTTCCGTAAACATGGTGTCACTTTCAGCTTGACTTGTTTGTTTCTCCTCTGATGAGGTTGATATTTCTTTTGGCTCTTCATCAAGCTTCCCTTGAATCACTGTTTTCTCATAATCAGTATTAACTGAGATTTTGCTATCTTTTTGTCTTGTTGGAGGTGTGGGTTTTACAAGTGCTTCTTCCATTTCTTTTTTAGAAATGACAAGAATAATTTCAGTTTCAGCTTGATTTGCTTTTCGCTTCTCTGGTGGGGTTGGTTCTTCAATTGGCTCTTGTGCCAATGTCATTTCATAATCAGGACCCGCTGAGATTTTGCTTTCTTTTCGTCTTGTTGGAGGTGTTGGTTTTACCAGAGTTTCTCCTATTTCCGTAAACATGGTGTCACTTTCAGCTTGAATTGTTTTTGACTTCTCTGGTGGGGTAGATTTTTCATCATACCCTTCAGCATATGTTTCTTGTGTCACTGTCTTCACATAATCCGGACCAACTGAGATTTTGCTATCTCTTCGTCTTGTTGGAGGTGTAGGTTTTACAAATGCCTCTTCCATTTCCTGTTTGGAAATGAAAGCAGTAATTTCCGCTTGACTTGTATTTTGGTTCTCTGGTGGGACTGGTTCTTTGATAGGCTCCTCCTCAAATTTCTCTTGTGTCACTGTCTTCTCAAGATCAGGACTCACTGTGCTATCTTTTCGTCTCGTTGGAGGTGTTGGTTTTACAAGAATTTCGTCTGTTTCCATTAACATAATGTCACTTTCTGCTTGACTTGTTTTTCTCCTCACTGGTGGGGTTGGTTTTTCAGTTAACTCCTCAGCAAACTTGTCTTGTGCCACTGTCTTCTCCAAATCAGGACCCATTGAGATTTTGCTATCTCTTCGTCTTGTTGGAGGTGTGGGTTTTACTAGTGCTTCCCAAATTTCTGTTGATGTGTCACCTTCAGCTCGACTTGCTTTCCGTCTCACCGGTGGTGTCGGTTTTATGGGTGGTTTTTCCAAAACAGAAATCATGTCAGACTCATATTTGCTCTCTCTTCTTCTTGTTGGAGGTGTAGGTTTTATTAGTGTCTCCCAAATTTCTGTTGACATTTCACTTTCAGCTCGACTCGTTTTTCGTTTGACTGGTGGAGTTGGTTTTATAAAAGGCTGATTATTCTCCAGTTCAGATTTGATGGAAATTTCATCCGAGTCGGGGGAATCTTTTTGTCTACATGATGTTGTTGGAGTGGGTTCCAAATCAAGCGAATACCTTATATAGTCTCCTCTTTCTTTTCTCCTTCTTGACGGTGGAGTTGGAAGAGAATCGAGATCATGTGACACCCTTTCACCTCTGAACTTGTCTTTACGTCTTCTGTTAGGAGGACTGGGGACAACTTCTACAAGGAATGGTTGAGATTCAGTTTTCCGTAGCACCTTATTATCCTCTTTGCATTGTTCAGAAAGAGGAAGAACGTATTCCTCCTCTGACTGGATCAATGAACTGGCTGACAACCTATCACTTTCCTTCTTGCGTCTAGTGGGTGGGGTTGGCCTGACTTCTGCCACTATTGGCAAGGGTGTGTCATCATTCTTTAGGTACTCAGCCTTCTCAACTTCATCTTGTGGACTTAGTGATAACTTATCACTTGAGATACCACTTGAGATCACGACCACTTGAGAGATAGATTCTTGCTTTGTTATGGTTGACGGGGCAGGTGCAATGCCCAAAGCATGAAAGTCGACAAATTCTGTTCCACCAGTTCCAGAAACATCCAATTCTGTAAGTTCCTTTTCTAAATCTTTGGGTTTACTTATGTCAATTTCAATTTCTGGGATGGGTTCCTCAGCAACTGGTTCTGGGCGTATCTCCAGACCTCGATCTCCTCGGTCCAAAATGAAATATCTGCGCTGAATATCCCGAGGACCATTATCCACTGACAATTCCTCCAAACTCGGAGGTTCCATCATTTGTTGAGTTTCTTGTGGACCATTGTCTGTTGTCCAGTTTCCTCTCTCAGCATGAGGAGCATTTGGTCTATTGTTTCTGGTCAAGGTTCCAACAGCTCTCAGAACTGCAGCTTCAGACTCTTGACTGTCTGTCATTTGTGCTGAGACTTCCGGAGCTTCCAAAACTCTCTCCTTGCTTTCCTCACTGTCTTGCTGTTGACTTGGTCTAGCAGATGCAACCACATCTTCTGCACACACCAGGTTATCCAGGCTGACAGGCCCTTGCTGTGCTAGCTCTTTTTCGCCCACATTTAGAACCTCACTTTCTGGATGAAAAAGTGTAGATTCATCATTAAAGGCCACACTAGAGACCATTCGGGCTATATCATCATTGGCTGAGCCCAGAAATTCAGCAGTGTAAATCTGTATGGAGTCAGAATCGAGAATGATTGAAGCAACTTTCCTTTTTGCTTTTTGACTGTCCATGTCTGTACATTCTTTTATCTCAGGTGTGCCTTCAGCTGTTTTACCCATCTTAGTTCCTTCTGAAGTGATACTGGTGGCAGTTTCTAATGTATGACTGTCAGGATGCAATTCACTCTCCACACATTCAGTCTTTGTACTTTCAACAAAGCCAGACTCCTTGGGTTTCTCTTCTACAGTGGTCACAAGATCATATACTTTCTTCTGACCACTCTCTTCCTCACCCATTGCGGGAAAAGTAGAATCATGGACTTCTGGTACTAGTTCTGACGGTATCACCAATTCGGCAGGTGGCAACAATAAGGGTTTGGGCTCAGTTTTGGTAGCATCCAAAGTTGCATCTATTTTGTCTGAAATATCGTCAGTGAGGCCTATAGTAATCTCTTTGGAAACATTTTCAAAAGTCTCAAATCTCTCAGTCTCTTTGTTATCTGAAAAGTCATGGATGGTTGGACTGAATGCACAGACCCCATGCTGCTCAGCCAATTCTTCCATTTCTGTATGCTCAGAAACAATTTTTTCAATGAATTCGGAGTCACCTTCTTCCTTATATAACCTGCATTTCTCAATTGTTTTTGGACTTTCAGACTCATGGAACACTACTGGTGTTTCAAAGTCTTCAAGCTTTTCTGGCAAAGTTTCTTCAATCTGTTTATTTCCCATCTTCCTTCTCTCATGTATTTTCTCACTGTCTGTAAGGACAATTACTCTGTCTGTTTTACTAAAATCGGTCTCCAGGGAAGATGTATGGTGTCCATCAAACATTTTAGGTTCATCTTGGCAAGTATCAATAACTGTTGCAAGGGTTTGTTCTAGGATGGGAGATTCTGCGAAACTCTCTTCAGTAATTGGCATCGAAACCATTCTGTGCTGAGATTCAAACGATTGAATACCCTCCATTTCATTGTTCACCTCATCTGCACGGTGCATAGCAATTTCTGTAGAGACAGATGTAACTGTTGGGAAAAGACACTCAACCATTGCTTCCTCTTCCGTTCCATCTTCTGCCATACTTTTGTCAGCCATTTTTCCCTTTGGGGCAGATTCAGTGACATTGCTTTCCTCATATTCTTTGTGTCCTAAAAATTCTTTAGGTATCTCTATCACCAGTTTCTCAAATTCATTGATATCTTCACATGTGGCAGGTTGTGTATTTTCGCATCTGTCCTTATTCTCCGCAGTGTCCACAACAGCCCTCTCACTCTCTTCTTTACCTGTTATTTGGACACTTTCATGGATAGCAGGTTGACTGATTCCAGATTCTTGCTCAGGAGTCACAGAAGATTTTACATCATGCTGAGGAAGATTCTGGACAAATGTTTCTAATGGTTCATCTGCAATAGGTAACTCCATGGAGTCCTGACTCTCAGATGAAACCTGGTAATAACAGGAACATTTTTATAGTCAATAAACACAATTAAAAGAAATCTTGACTTTTGCACTACAATGCATCTAAGTGAAATGGCTTGATTAAATTGCACCAAGTACCATATGTGACCCTCCACGGCAAAACCAGTCGCTTGTCGCAATGGAGGTTTCCGAGAAAAACGACCGTTTATGTTGCGTGGGGTAAAATTTTGGATTTTTTGTTTTTAGTGTTTTGAAACAGTGGAAGGTCTATACTGTACTGTTGTGAATAAATTTCGCTGAAAAACTTAACCTTTCCATTCAAAAACGTGACTTTCTTGAGATGAGGAATTCAATTCCAGCAGAATGTTAAAAGTTTCTGTTTTGACCGCTCTGCTTCAATATTTACGGTAAATCCACTCGTTGACTAGTGTGAAGATATTTCTCCGGCTCAGTTTACCTAACGCAGGCAGGCTATCCGTGTGGCTGTGAATGCAGCGTAGGCTACCGTAAATGCAAATGTAGCCGCGACCGCACCAAGCGTCTGTGAGTGCTACGGCGATAGTCAACTTCAAAGGCAGATTTCTCTGTTTCTCACTTGGCGTGACAGGAGAAGCCCGACTCCTTTGAATGTTGATATCTCAGTCATATGTGGTCCGATTCATTCGCTATAAGTATCGTTTTTGATTTATGCCCTTTCATGACAACATAACTCAATTTTGAAAATTTGCGACAAGCGACTGGTTTTGCTGTGGAGGGTCACATATGTAAAATGCTAGTTATTTATACCTGTGTAAACAACTGAAGGTTTTGAGTTTCCAGCGACAACCTGAGAGCTTCTTGTTTTGTCCTCTCCTCAAGATCCTGGGCCAACAAAGGCAGTAAAAATAAAGTAACAATAAAATTGCAGAATCTGATTTGTAAATGAGAGTCAGTTAATCAGTGCTGTTAATAAAGTAATACAGTGAACTGCAACAAACCTCACCTGTAATCTCTGTTTAAGGCTGTTAATGAGATTTTCAGCTTCCTTCAATGTGTTTCCTCCATCTCTTTCCAGCTTGCCAGCCAGCTCTGGGCCGAGACAATCCCTGAGCAGCTGCTTATGACACACTGCCACCTGCAGGCCATTGTGCAGAACTTCACCTTCCTCTATCATTGCCTGATGAGAAAAGACAAATTTTTGGTATTTTGTATTAAACTATCCCAGCAACTAGGAAAGCGAAGTCACTGTGGATGTTTATAAATGTAAATGTTGCTCTCGGAGGAGCAACTGCAGCAGTGCAAAAAGCCACACTGACACATTGACAATATATAAGAATTTCTACACACCTGCATGATGGATGCTGAGTCTAATGGCAATTGTGAAGATGTTGACTGGTTCCAGGAATGAAGAGCATGTAGGGATTCTCTCACACGGCAAACTGCAGTATCGGCACAGTCATTCTGTTTCTCTGACAGCTTGGAACGCAAACTAGACGAGAAATCTGCTTTTAATTTCTTACAGGCCTTACTGCAGTAAACCCAAAATATTTGGGAAAAGTTCTTTTTACTGAAAAAATGTACATGTTACAGTAAACAGAATTACGGTACCTGCAGTACTTTTGGGTCACCGTATCCACAAGGGAAACAACATCAGAAGGAAGATCTTCATCCGAGGGCAGCATTCGGATCTCTTGCCCCAAATCACGAACTTTGCCCTCTAAGTTCTCTAGTTCTTTCTCACAGGTCTAAGAGAGGAAACAGAGAAAAATATAAAAGTGAAACAAGAAACTGAATGCCAATCTCTCTGGCTATATAAAAATACATGCAATCACGTTTACTACCTTGAAGCTATGCCAGTTTTCCTGAAGCTGGCTAATACTCCTGCTGCCCTCTGCAAATCCTAGGCAATGGTCCTGAGCACGGAGCTCGCTCAGAAGGCCATCCGCCTGTGCCTTAAGACTCTGAGCCCGGGCGGACAGCTTCATTTCGATGTCGGCCAGCTGGGCCTCACACACAGCCAGGCGTTCCCTCATCTCCCTCTCCGAAGTGGCGCACAGTTCGTGGAGTTGGCCAACTTCTAAGGTCAGAGCGTCACTCCCTCCTGGCGTACAGAAGTTGATCAAAGAATCTTTGACTGAGTCAAGCTCTTTCATCTCCCTCTCCTCTCTCTCCACTGTCTGAAGCAGGGCCTGTAGAGGCAAATGCATAAAAATCAACCATAAATATGTGAAAATTCTGGTTTAGTCTAGTTTAGTTGAGAAAATTAGAATGCATAAAGAATCACGTATCCCAGAAAAATTTGACTGCTTCATGTTGTACATAAATATAACTAAACTAATTTTATAAAATACTTTTATTACAAAATACATATTGTTGAATATGAAATTATACATTTAATAATTTCTTTTCTAATTATGTACAATAAGTAACAATAGAATATTTATTCATGTGATTTTAATGCTATCTAGGTTCCTAAACGTATTGTGCCCTATCTAGGCTCCTAAAGATAAAGTAGTATACTTAAGTCAGTGCCTTATGTGGGCTCTTAAAGGTAAAGTGCTCTATGTAGGCTACCACAGTTTTCCCATTTTCTTAAGCACACCTTTAGCGTGTTAATGCATCCTTGTAACTCATGGCGATCGGAGGGCATGGGTCCAAAACCTTTGACTTGCTCTCTGAGCCAATCCTGAGCTGCGCTGTGCTGCTCCACCAGCTGAACACAGATTCTCTCTGTACGAATGCCTTCTTCTAGACTCTCACACAAATCCTGTACAATTTTTAAGAAATAGAAATGCAATTCATCAGTTAAAATCATCAGTTAAATGCTTGGGCCAAAGTACCATAATCAAAGCTTGGCTCCCCTCGGCTGGGCATTGCAAAACATGAACCTGATAATTTTACACAGCTTTGATTGGCTACTGCGTTGATGTGGGCGGAGTGCATAGTTTAAATGTTTATGCTGTCTACAGTGATTTTCAAATGTAATTTAAGGAGGTAGACTTGGATGTGGCAAGTGAGTTGGGCAATCTTTAGAAAGCAGAATAAAGTAATGTTAGCTAGCACAAAGTTTAACATAGTTAGCTAACTATCCAAGCTTAGATGTACATTTACGCCATTGAACATTCATATCGAAAGTGACTTCTGCACAAGCTAATATGCATATGATAGTAGAATGTGTTCTGCATCTAACATTAATTAAAATGTTCTTTAGTAAATGCCAGACTTAATGAGAAATGTGCCATTATTAAATTTGCTACCGTAAAATTTGAAAGATTGCAAACATAATCTGTCCCAAATAAAATCACTACACCCCAGGCTCGCTAACAAAATTTTAATTCCCTTAAAGAAAAAGACGAACACATCTATGATCCTTAATTATGTATTTTGCCATGTTAATGTTTTGTTGCAGTGACCTATAAAAGCAGCGCAGAAAAGGTCTCACCAGTAGTTCTTTGATCAACCCTGGCACACACTCCTCCGCAGCCCCCCAGGACGGGTCAGTCCAACTGGGATCACGCGTCAGCTGGCTCATCTCCCTGCCCAGAGCTCTGAGGGCAGACAGGTTGGGGGTCAGAGACCTTGCTCGATCTAGCAGTGCTTTAGTCTGCTCCACTGTATGCCTGCGGTCCCCTAAACCGGGCCAGGAGAACCAGCGAGGCAGCGTCGCTGTCTGCTGCTTCAGCTGTTCCATACGGGACTGAGTCTGCTGTCTCTGACACTGGCATGAAACCAGACGCTCTACAACGCTCCTGAGAAGACTAGAGTAGAAAAGACAGAGTGAGCTACAACTATGCAAAGCAATTTTAGTACAACCAGTTCATTCAAAATGCATCTATTTTGTTATTCATAAATGTTTAAGCAATATGGCCCTGTCATTGGTTAGACTGGTTGAGAGATGTGTGCAGATGGAATTTTAGCCATACCGATGCTGATGCAGTGAATAAAATAAAAACAGGTGGCCAAAATAGGGAACTCAATTTTTTGACCTGAAAAGGCTGAGCTGGAAATTTCAAGTCCTGAACAGTGTCTCTACGATAAAAACTGCACCTCTCGTGTATATATTTACTGTGTGTTGGTGTCTGCTATATGTAATTATGACAGACCTGTACAGTTCTTGTGCATTCTGCAACACAACTTTCCAGCTTTCCTCTAGGCCCTTTATCCTTTGTTGGAGACTGTGTCTTGTGTCTTCATCCAAGTCTTTACAAATGTACAGACTCTCAGCTTTTCGCTTTAGGGTCGCCATCTTACAGTTTCCCTCAGGGCGAAAACTTAGAATCACCTGAGAAAGGAAATATCACTTTTTCACTTGCCATCCTGGAAAGATAATCCTTTATAAGCGGATTAACTCGAGATTTTCAAGTTTCTCCCACCTGAGCTTTGCTAAGCCTCTCCTCAATTTGCTCTTGAGTGCCATGTGTGCCTTTACCCAGTGTATCCAAATCTTGTGTCAACTCTTCAACCCAGGATCGAATGCTCTCTTCTTGGGTTTGGAAAGCTCGAAGTTCCCTTGAGAATGACTCCTGGCGCTCAGCCTGGTTCCTAAATTCTTGGGCAATTTCCAGCACTCTCCCCCAATTCTCCTGTACATCTGCAAGGGTGTGTTGGATTGAATGCCTTGAACTTTCTTCGAGCTCACTGTGGTCACACAAACTTTCTCCTTTACTCTTCAGTGCAGCCAGCTTTAGGTCTCCCTCTGGCTGCAAGTTCAGAATACCCTTGGGGAAAGACATTAAACATTAGATTGACACCCAAACCAAGCGTTCAAGGACACAGATAATGAAGGTGTGCTAGAAACTGAGAGCAAAAGCAAAAATGTGGAATGTAAGGGGATTCCTGAGTACTAGTTTGTGTACAGGACATTGTAGTTTTTGTAGAACTGAAGAAGCTTTTCAGATGAAAGGTAAAATGTCTTCAAGAATGTCCTCAATGTCTTTAAAGAAGTCCAGCTGCTTCAATTCAAGCATTTGAGAGTACTAGTTTGGGAAGCTAGTGTAAGATTGATAAACTGATTGATTAGAAAACTTTGATATATTAAAGATTGATTAAAAACTATTATCCTGTGTTTTCAGATGTATTCACTGAACCTGTAACTTGTATTTCCAATGATATTATCTAAATTTGTTGCACATACAAAAAATCTGCATCCATAAGGTTGTATTAGTACTATAGTTGCCAGAAAAGATCATTTCTTGATAATCTGATGTCTTTTACCTGTGATATCACAAGTCTCTCTTGCACAGGAGTGTCTTCATTAAGAGCTTCAAGCCTCCGCTGTTGCTCCAAAACCCAGCTTCGCATGCTCTCCTCTTGGGTATGAAACTCCTGAAGGTCCTTAGCTAAAGCCTCCTGGAGTTCTGTGTGGTTTCTCAGGTCTTCAGCTAACTCCAGGACTGCGCTCCACTCCTGCTGTATGACTCTCAGCGTTTGCTGAACGGTCTGTTTCATGTGTTCTTCGAGTCCTTCTGAAGCACACACACTTTCACCATGCTTTAGCAGAGCGGCCAGTTTCATATCTCCTTCAGGAGCATGTATTAAAATGGCCTGCATTTCAAACGCAATAAATTCGTTATTTGGACCACTTTTCTTGTGTGTTTACTTAAAATGGTGTACATCAGGGGTTTATATTTGGCCCCTATTTGTTTTTATATGTAGTGTATCTGACATGTCATTACATTAATTGTGTAGGCAAACAAACTTTAGGTTTTAACTCTCAGTGACTATTTTAGTAGCTTTTATAATACAACTTAGAAGTTTTTAAGTGAACATGACAGTGAACATTTTTATTTTAAATGCATTTCCATACCTGAGCTCCTTTAAGTCTCTCTTGAACTGAAGATGAATCATCTAAAGAATCCAAATTCTCCTTCAGCTTCCTAATCCAAGCTTGAGTCTCCGTACAGTCATCTAGGAAAGACTGTAGTTCCTTCGACTGAGATTCTTCATGCTCAGTTTGGTTCTTCAGCTCCCGTGCAGCCTGCAAAACCCGTTTCCACTCATCCTCCAACACTGTCAGATTCTGTTCGATGATCAACCTTTTCTCATTGCCAATCTCTTTATGAGCACATATCCCCTCTACCATTTTCCTCAGAGCTGTAAGTTTGGATTCGCCTTCCTCACCCAGGATCAGGACAGCCTAAGTGAAAAGTATGCCGTGAATTGAAATATTTCACAGAAGATGATCAAATTTTATACTTTACAACAGATAATAAAATTATTTAACCTGTGCCCTGTCACGTCTCTCTTGAGTTGGAGTACTTTTGTCCAAAGACAGAAGGTTTTGCATTTGCACATCCACCCAAAACCGAATCTCTCTCTCCTGATTCTTGAAGGCCTCTACTCCCCTCAACAGAGAGTTCTGGAGTTCTGCTTGGGCTTTAAGATGCTGAGCAAAATCTATGACTCTCCTCCATTCATCTTCAAGGTTTCTCAGAGACCACATTAACTCCTGATGCTTGATTTGGTCCAGCTCTTCGTGAGCCTGTAGACCCTCTCCTCCTTGCCTCAAAGCTGTCATCTTGTCTTCGCCCTCATCACGTAGATTTAAAATGTCCTAAAATATGTTTAAAATATTGCTTACAAGATAGTTATGGAGTATTTGATCAAACAATTTAGTACTGAATAATCAGAGGTGGAAAGTAACAAACAACTCACATTACTATATTTTAGTATTTATGTGTATTTTTAATTTATTAAAAACCTGTTTCATTTTTACTTAATTATGCACAACACTTTAAATCACATACAATACTGAGTTTAAATTTTATACCTCGGCTTTGCACAACTTTTCCTCCACTGGAGTTTCCTTGTCTAATGATTCAAGATCTTCTTTCAAGCCTCTAACCCAGGATTTGATTTCATCCTCCTGAGCACAGAAGCTTTCAACTTCTTTCTCCAAAGTTTCACACACTTTTGCCTGGTTCTCCAGACGAATTCCCAAAGTATGGTATTGGTCCACCAGGGATTCACTCTGTTTGAGTAAGGGATCTGCTCTGAGACCTCGCAACCTCACAGAGGCTACAAGGTCGCTGAAGGCTTCGACCCGAACACTACACAAGAAAAATAGGAACAAAACAATATTTTAGAACAGTGTACACAACTACACAAGCATTTCCTGGAGAAATTGTGTACACTAAATTATTTTAGTCATATTTGTATTTTTGTTTAGTTGTGTTTATTTATTCTGATTATTGTGGAGGAACTACTTTTTTCAGATGAGTTGCCGGATATTCAAATTTCCCCTTGGGGATGAATAAAGTATCTATCTATCTATCTATCTATCTATCTATCTATCTATCTATCTATCTAAAAGCACAATGTCTGATAAATGATAAATGCTAAAAAAGGAGAGATAATGTGGTTTGATACGATGAAAAGGTCAGAATGATCTAGTCAGAAATGTGAACATATTCCCATTAAAGTCTATGGAAAAAATCTGACCACACTTTGTAATCTCGTCTGAGGGAAAAGAATGAGGAAAAGAGTTAGTTTAATAATAAATGTAATATTCTCGAAGGGCTGAAAATTTTAAGCCATAAACTGTGTCTCTGTGAAACTGTGAAAGTAGTAAAATGCCAAAAAAGTAAGAAGCTACACAGCAATCAAAATTAAACAAGTAAAAAAGTTTTCAAGTTACAAAACACTGAACTTGACTAAATTACAAGGTTCTGTAAATTTGTTAACGTGAGTAAATGGTTCAACTAGACTCCAGTCTTCCAGAACAACACAGACGTCTCTGCTCTACACTGTAATCCAACATTAGGCCTAATTCACATCTGGTAAACTGTCAAAATATGAACTGCTGGAATAAAAGCACCTCTCTTTGAGGAAATCCTCCTGAACTTGTCTGAGTTTCTCTTTTTGCCTGGGTAGGAGCTCTTTTTGACTCAACCATTCCTTGAGATGGTCATGTTCCACTTGCAAGCTAAAGTAAAAGAAATAACGATATAAAATAAAACATAAGGTTTTTAAATGTTGAAATATGATTAATATGTATGAATGGGCAAACACAAAGGTCAATACAAAATTTTCCAATTTACTGTATATGAACAGGAATGTCAGACCTGCTGAGTTTCAGCAAGATGTCCTCCAGTTGTTTGAGTCGTCCTTGGCAGTGGGCTCTAAGCGTGGCAAGCTCGCCCTCCTGCTCCTGTTGCCAGGCAAAGAGCTGGGCCTGGGTGTCGGAGGACATCTGCTCCTTCCTCTCCACGCTCTCCTTCACCTGGGCAAGACGCTGCTCACCTTCTTTTGATTCCAGGAAACCCTAAAAATATGCAATATAATCATAATGAACAAATTTCAAAACTATATTTTTACATTCCTGATAATAGATTCTTATTTTGTTCAATACAAATTGTTCAGATTCTTTCCACGGCATTAGCGGCGTCCCACAAGGCTCTGTCTTAGGCCCGCTTCTTTTCATAATACATAGGCCTTAATATAGAAAGGAATCATAATAGAAATATCATAATATATATCATAATATTCTTATAATATTTAGCTTACCAAAACATAATCCCTACGCACTGAACGATTATCTGAAACAATTATTTCCAATGTAATATCCAATTAATTGAATCAATCACCTTTAACCTCTGCATGGAAGCCTCCACATCCTGCCTCATCTCTGGATTTTCAAAACACTCGTTTACAGAGAGCTGAATGTCCTGAAGCCAGTCTTCAAACAGCTGGCACTCATCTAAAGGGTAAAAGAGGGGGACAGTGAAAATAAATTTGGAAAACAAAAGTGAAGAAATACCCTTACAGTCCAATTTCTCTTTTACAATTTAGATTTACAGTTTACTTACTTAATATTTACCAAAAATACAATTTTTTTTTTTACAAACAAATTTACTGTATATTTGAGAACCTGCAGTATCTTTGAATCTTTCCTACTTACCTGCAATGCTGCCTATATAATTATTAATAACTGTTATATTTACAATAACTTTATATTTACAAGTCTAATCCAGAGCGACAGTGCTTTGTAGTCCACGAGTGATCTTCAATCTGTGAAGCTAGACTTAACAACTGTCATTAAAACCAAGTTAAACTAAGTTTTATTTATTTATATATTAATAAGTATATATTAAATTAAGTACTATCTAATTTAAAATATGTCAAATTACCACTATGGAATGTAGTTAATGAATGTTTTAGTTTCTTATGTATATATAAACCTTTAACAGACTGAAGCAGGACGCTCATCTCCCCCTCTTCCTGCTTTTGACCAAAAAGCTGCTGAGTTTCCGCAATGCTGTCTTTAAGACGCTTGATCTCATTGGCCAGCTCCTCCAAGGTCTCGGGTCCAGCAACACTGGACATAAGTGTGATTTCCTTCATCAGAGAGTCGGCCTGCTCCTCCTGATCCAGCAGCTGCTCACAAAGATCCTGTACAGGGGAGCAAGGTGATAATGTGTGAATTTACAACGGATCTGTGGTGGGAAGTTATCATTCATTCATTCATTCCTTATCCCAGCTGTGGTCGCGGGGGAACTGGAGCCAAACCCAGAAACTTACGGGGGCAAAGTGGGGACCAACCCTGGGTAGGCGCCAACATACTGCAGGGCATGCACATGGCGGCGCTAACCTCCAAGTTATCAATCATCTTTAATGATCAAATTAGGCTGATCAACTATGGCAACTTCACATATTGTAGGTCTCCATAGGGCTGGGAAATTCATCAAAAAATCAGAACCTCTAATTGGTCTAGCCCTGCCCAGGCTGGTTATTTCAATTATTTTTTAAATTTTGTTAATAGCGCAGCTGCAACTAGTGTGGTTCCGATCACATCACGCACATTATAGACAACACATGAAACCCTGTGAGCAGAGTAGAGCATTACCTGTATATTGCGCTGCAGCTGATCTGTGTTGTCGGTACTGAGCGTGCTCGCTGACGATCGTATCTGCTGGACAGCTGACTTGCAGGATTCGATTCGCTGCAGCAGATGCTCTCGGACGGTCAGCAGCTCCCGGAAGACGTCGGTGCAGTCAGAAAACAGCTCCTTCACCTGCTCCATCTTTTTCCTCAGCCCCGTCTCCATGACCTGAGGAGGTTTTATAGGAGCATAGCTCTAATATGCAGCTCCAAATATTCTAGATAGTTTTAGGGCAGATAAATGAGGTTACTCATGTCTGAAAATATCTGCAGGACAAAGCAAACCCAAACCATTTAGATGAGACAAGATAAGAAAAAATGGGAATAAAAGGTTCAAATGTTCAGGTCAGGTCATGCAATTTTGAACCCTAACCCTAACCCTAACTAACACAAACACTTCAGAAGGAATCATGTGTTTATTTTAAGGACAGCAGTCAATATATCAACTGAACAATTACTTGATCATTAATTTATCATCTTCACCCTGCGCCCTGGGAGCATTTAAAACAGATATTTTTGTCTGCTTTTCTGTTTTCACAGACGTATTTTCCGACGCGCGCTCTCTGTCCACTGGTGGGAGTATGCTCTCATGTGTGTGCCCACATGTTTCATTCTGTGATGTGGGCGCAGTGGAACCTTGCTGCATGCGATACAGGGGGGATGCAGAGGACAATTGTAAACGTGTAACGATGTAGAGACAGAAATGACATGGCATTGTTTAAATAACATAAGGCTATTTTGTTTGTTTAATAAAAATACAAGGTATAGCCACATTCTATAGGAAAGTAAATGACTTCTATGATCTGATGCTATATAGAAAATACAATTAGATAAAATTAACTTGACCTTCAAGGAGGACGGGGTGCCCCTCTAATGTAATGGTAGTGGAAACGCTGATATGTGTGATTGGCTGTATGTGGGGGCTTTGAAAATTATTATTATTAGATAGGAAATTACATCATCATTATTAGACAGGTGATCATAATGTTGTAGATTGATGTGTGTAGATGATGTAGTGACCTGCAGTTCCAGCGGTGCCTCTTTGCTCTGTAAGAGCTCTTGTATCTCCAGGGACTTCCTGTGGAAATGTTCGATGTTCTCCTCCTGGCTGTGCATCTCATCCTTACACAGAAGAAATCCACAGGATATAAACATATACATACCTATGGATACATGCATGCATTGTCTGATCTAGCTCTGTACTTTATAGATTTGCATTTTTATTGTTCAACAATCTGTGAATTGTGCTTCGTGAATTGACATCTCTTATGAACAGATGAAAAAAATAACTTTTTCTGTTCCTTGGACATCCATTTGGGTCTGTACTGCCTCTACACACACTGCATGTTTGATAAAAGTATTAATTTACTAAAGTCAGAAATCTTGTGCTTAAACGCGCCATTTAGATTTCTCTCCTACTTCTACATCACAGTAGGGTACATTTGAATAACTCCACCCTCCTATCTGAGAAGCTCCGCCCACCAGGAAGAACTGCTAGCACTTCCTGATCCGCCATGTTTCCTCACAAGCGCTAGTGTAGGAATCACAGTCAAGACGTCTAGTGGCGGAGTGTTGTGTTGAACATGTACGGCTGTATGGATGGTCTGTTAGCAGCAGCAGCCTTGTGGATTATTTTCACGTGAAGTAAACTCTCGCACTACACCCAGTTCTGGAGTGAGGGGCGTGGCCAGCAGCGGCTCATTTGCATTTAGGAATACTAATGAGAAACAGCCTGTTCTGAAAGGGACTGAAATAGAGGAGTAAAAAGTAGGTGAAAATGTCTAATCTGAGAGGTGTTTACAGCAAACTACTTCAGAGACATGTTTAGTGGAGCTCACACACCTATTTTAACTTGTTGAAAAAATTTATGATTATTTAAAATAAATAAATAATTGTTTTTTAATTTTTATCTAGCATCTGAGGAGGTTGTGAATTCTCAGCACAGCTGATTTTTGTGGCGGTTTTCGCACCTTCATATTGATAACCTCGCTCTCGCTGCTGAAGGGATGAGACTCGGCAAACAGGTGAAGTTTTGCGGAGCTCCAGACCTCCAACTCTCCAGTCAAAACCAGCTGCTTCTCCCACATCTCCAGCCCTACGTGCAGGTTGTCCATGTGGGAGTCCGTCTTCTCAGAAATCTGCCGGGACACGTAGTTTTAACTATTAGTTGTCGTTAAATGCATCAACTCTTACCTTATTTCAACGTACAATTTTTTAAGATGTTGCTTCCCATCACGAATCTGTGTCGATGCTTTTATCATCGGTCAATGAGGTTTGAAGCTTCATGTAGGAAGCTCCACCCAACTTGAGGTGGATTTAAATGTATTTTACTGACATTTTTGTGTCAGTTTCATGTGACTGTGTTTTTGACGGCTCGCAAATATTCAAACAGTTAAATATTCATAGTCATAACTACCTCACGACTACAGATAGACAGTATTATAACAATAATTTGGTGATCCATTATCAGTGATCATGTATGATTGAACGTAAGTGCTTTTCTATTAATAATATTGTATTTTCGAGTCCATAAGCTTCAACACAAGATAACGTCATGATTGCGTTTAATGCACATTTTTCAACAAATATATGCCAGTTGTGTTGATCTACTAATTTGAAGAAAACCACAGTATGTGTGAGAATGAGGCTCTTACGTCCAGCCAGGAGTCCACCAGAGCGTCTGCCTCGGTCTCAAACGGAGTTTCCGTACAGTCTGGAATCTTCTTTAGCTGTGACTGTAGTTGCCTGCAAACTCCCCGAAACTCCTCCATCCTGGGACCGAGTCCACTCAGCTCGTCCTTTATTCCAGACACCTGACACAAATAAATTCACAAAAATGTGCACATTAAAAATTCAAGTTCAAACACATCGAGAAGAGTGGGCTTTTCGTTTAAGATTACATAGTTCTTGACTTGGACCATGTGGCAAATCATGCTAAGTTGTTTTGAACGCCACCGTTCCTGGCCAGTGAGTCAAACTATAATTGTAATCATAGTTACAGAACAGTGTTACGCAATTAGCATACAAAACAACGCAAATATGGAATGAGAATAGAGTAGAAGCATGCCTTATAAAAGCAGCTGATTTTGTTTAGCTTTACAAACTGTGGTCATGGTTTGTTTACATTTATATCATAGTCTGTTACCCCAATTTGTTTAATGAAAAGCAAGTTTTTCTTTAAAAAAGAGGTTTTTCGTAACATAGCAACAACAAGCACCGAGAGAAGCGCTGAGAAAGCTCTCTTGAAGTGAGGTTTTTACCGCTCTCAGCGGGAAAAAGGCGTTTGATAGACACAGGCCCTAACTCTCTCAAGCATATTAATAAGTACTGAGAACTTTTTCCAAAATCACATGGTTTTGGACTGGAACCTAATGGCAAAAAGCATATAACTGTAATTATCCCGTGATGACCCACCTTGGCTATGAGACGCTGGACGTTGTCTTTGCCCATGTACGATGCTTGATCGTTTATGGTCTGTTCTGCTCTTTGGAGAGTGTTGCCAATGTAACTGCGACAGTTCTGAAAGTTCTTCAGTAGCTCCAGTAGAATTTTGCACTGCTCTTGTCTGGGACACCCCAAAAAAAACAAAGGCTGATGGTTACCGAGTCTTCTAGTCCCCTGTTCCTGTAGTTAGCTAATGTGAGTCTTTATGGAAAAGCACACCTGCTAAATACAGTCAATATAAAACACAGCAAAAAGTGGCAAACCATATTACATTCATTATAAAAATGTCTTCTTTATGTTAGTTCTCCAACTGAATATTTCAGTGTTTCGAGTGTTTTGAGGAAATTTGTTCATCATACACACTAGTATGTTGACCAAATTCCAAAATGCTTTCACTGCTGCATAAAGAATTAAAACTGCAACAAAGTGATCATCATATTGACGCCGTTACCTTAGATGTGTACCTCCAAAATCTTACAAACATCAAAACCTGACAACACCAAGACCCAAAAATAAATGATGTGATTGATGTGGTTCACTGATGACTTGCTGAACATTCTTTGCAACTTGTCATTGCAATTATTGTAATATATGGTCAAAAAATAACAATTTATTGCTCAGCATTAAAGTTGCTGTGTTGTTACATATTTACAGTGTGGTGGACTTTATAATATGTCAACGTGTTGCAAATTTATTTCTGAATTCAACAATTATAAAAATTGTTTTAAAAAAGGAAAAGTTACAGAGGTCCTTTTTTGACTCACAGTGTTTATAATGAATGAAATTTTTCTCTTCAAAAAACCTGTTGTTTGAAAACACTGAAATATTCAGTTGGAGTTCTGACAAATATATATTAAACTGATTTTTTGTTTTTGTGTGACCTTAATATACATTATTTAAGGTCAACCCTGCACGTTAGGTTTGGTTTATTTTTGTCTAATTGCCTCGATTCACCAGAGTTGGTTCAATTCCCCATTCCGCTCAATTACTTTTGAATTGGTTCTGATATTTATTTACATGTCAAATGATTTATTTGTCTACTGGTCAGTCCAATTGTTTTGATCTTGCCTCTTATTTTGGCCATCACCATTTATTTTCCGTAATAAAGACGGGTAAAAATGACCTGTGGATGTGTGAACATTACACTCTTTTTAAAGAACCCGTCAGTAAGTAATGTTCTTTTACCTCTCGGTGATAGCTCTCTCTGTCTGCTCCCAGAGCACCTGCAGCTCGTCCTCCTCCTGCTCGTGCTGCTCTGGATCTGGAGAGAGATCAGCGAGAGCCTCACGGACGCTCTGGTACTCACCACGAAGAGAGTTCAACTGAGTCTCCAGATCAGACAGAGCACGAATCCTACACAACACACACACACACACACACACACAAGCAACTTAGACATTTTACCTTTGTGCGGTTATTTGAACACATGTTGTTAATGAGCCATTTCAACACAGCTTAAATGAAAGCAATCATGAAACCATTGTAAAAAATATATATTAAATATTTTATATCTAATACTGTCAAAAAACTCAAATGTCAATTTCATAATTCAACAATTAATAAAGTTATTATTTAGTACTGCTTAATTTATATTTTTCCAAAAAATCAGTAATTCATCAACTATTTCAGTTTTTTATTTATATTCATTTATCTAAAAATTGAAATGTATCCAAATTAAATGTTTCTTTCAAAAGACTCAAAGACAATTCCTTTAATATTCCTTTAAAATTTCTTAATTAAGAATGATTAATTATAAGAAAAAATATTTAGTTTTAAAAATAATTAAATATGATAATAAATAATTGAAATATGTATAATTATATAAATATTATTAATAATAATAATAATAATAATTATTATTATTATTATTATTATTATTATTATTATTAGTGATAAACATTATGATAATAAATACAGTAATAATAAAATAGGAGATTAATAATAATACGTAAATTTTATATTTTATTATTACTTTATTACTTTATTTATTTATTTATTTATTATGATAATTTATTTATTTTATTTATTTATTTATTTATTTATTTATTTTTTATTTGTTTATTTGTTTGTTTGTTTGTTTGTTTGTTTTGGCAATAGCCTGTAAAGGAGGAAATATTCATAAATGCGTAAAACAATGCTCAAAATGTTCGAAGTCTTTACTTTCATCACTTGTTCAAATATAAATGTTATATAATACATGTAAAAATGAAATGTTCATTGTTTACGTTATTTGTAAATATTTGTGACTTGATATTAAAACTCCCCCTCCCACCTCACCTGTGTTGTACGGCCGGCATGGTGGGCTCCTTCAGCCCCCGTTTCTCCGCCTCGCCCTGCACCTTCCTCAGCTCCGCCATCAAATTCTTCCTCCTCATCTTCAGCCCCCGACTCTGCGTCTCCTTCTCCAATTGCTCCTGTCTTATCATCAGCCGGTCGTCGGCGTCCTCGGCCCTCCTCAACAGCGCCCCCGCCAGGTCCGAGCAGGACACCGGCCCTCCCTCCCGGCTCAGCTCCAGCCCGGCTCCGCTCAGCAGCTGGTCCAGCTGGGGCGCTTTATCGCTCAGACTCGACACCCCCTTCCTGATCAGGGCCAGCTTGGACCTGCCGTCCCGCACTGCCGGCGGCGAGTCGCAGCAGGGGGCGTTCTCCACGTGGGAGACGTCATGCTCTACGGTGCGCAGCGACACCAGAAAGCGGTCGAGGGCTCGGGCAGCGGCGTCACTCTTGCGCACCTGCTGCCGGAGTCGGTCCAGGGCGGAGCGGTGCTTCAGGACCACCTGGGTGAGAGGCGAGCGGTCGTGCAGGTCCAGGTTGCTGGGTTCCGAGTCGAATCGGGACAGGCGGTCCATCTGGGCCTGGATGCTGTCGTCTAGATCCTGGGATTTGACACATGTTACATGCATCTCCATAGTCTAGTAGTATAGTATATTATGATGCAGATATTTGGATTTCGGACTTTCTCCAGTTCAGTTGTATAATGTTTTCTAACTTGAAACATTCATTGCTAAAAGAACAAACTTGCAAACAATTTAAGAAAGGTTACAAATCTGACTTAAAATTAAAACTAAATGAATTTTAACCAATGTTTTCTTACTTGAGGTTGCATAACGATATGTTAATTTTACTGCTGGTCTATTATACAAAACATAGGCTTATTAAGTTTTCTTCAATTCTACAGTTTAATGTAATAATGTTATACAACAGGGGTTTTCAACTGCTGGTCCGTGGCGGCAATGCAGGTGCTCATGTTTCACTACTGAAATTACTTTTTAAAAATTATTTCATTTTATTTATTTTATTTCAATATGACATTTCCAGATGATTTTGTAATCTTTATAAATAATAATTTAAAGCAAATATCTAAAAATTATATAGGAAAAAACACCACCACACAGAAGGTCACAGGTTCGAATCCAGGACCGGTAAAGTTACCACTGAGGTACTTATTAGCAAGGTACCGTCCCCAGGCACAAATGCAGAGGTCACATTTCATTGTGGTGAAATGACAAATAATCACTCATTCACACACAGACACACAGTGGGCTGCAGACTACGGATTAACCTGAATGGTGGTTGCTGGGACAGAACCAGTCGAAAACCACTGTTCGAATCTTATTTACTACCACCACTGGGTTCCTGAGCAAGACCCTTAAAACCAAATTGCTCTCTCCCTGAAATTTAGAAAATGGAAGTTTCTCTGGGGTGCGTTTCCCAAAAGCAAAGTTGCTAACGTATTGCTAACTACATTAGAAACACTATGTTAGTAGCTAATGTGCACTATGTTAGTTGCTAAAGTAGTTATCAACTATGCTTTTGGGAACGCACCCCTAGATAAGAGTGTCTACTAAACGCTGTAGGTGTAAACTATAAACATTAATCTTCATAAGAACCAACTTGTGAACAATTCTACGAGAAATCTTAAGAAGTCCATTAAGAGGTCCATTTGAGCCTGAATGCTGTCGTCCATATTTCAGGATACTTTTTTTTTTTTACAGATACAGATCCAAAATTGTATCTCCCCTAATTCGGGGAAAGGACTAGAAACAAACAGAAAGATAACTGTACAATCAAAGAAAACCAACAACCTAATGTTCTGCACAAACGTGTCTGCAACAATTTGGGTGAAATCTGTGTGAGTGAGCACAAGATCAGTTCTCTCTTACCTTCACATCTTTTAGGATGTTGGTTTTGACCAGCGTGTAATCCTTGACGTCTTTCGGCTCTTTGATGAACTTTTCTAGATGTTCCGAAATCTCAGCGATGTGATGCTCAATGGAGTCCATGAGTTCCAGGGCCGAGCCGAGAGATCCAACCCTGAGTGAAAAGAAGGAAAAAACTTTTCACACACATACACTCATTTTAGGCACATGATGCTTACGGAATAACACTGTGGTTTGGGCAAGTCTTGTGATTCTAAGGAGCTTCAATGAACTCATTACTAAAACTTGTTAAACAGGAGTATTTTTAGTTGAGTTGAATTCAGAGTCTTAAAAATAAAAATAAGTCTGTCTCCTTAATGTCTGACCTACAAATTGAAAGGCTCTGACAACAGCAAAGCAGCAATATCAATACCAAAAAAGCAAAAGTTTCACAAAATAAATTTTGGGCAATAAATTAAAACAAAAGACACATTGTGTCTCTAATTTGAAAAGTCTTTCTGCAATATTGTTATATTACATTTTTACAACATTTAGACAAGGCCTACTGTGTTTATTCACATGTTATGTCTCCTAAATCAAAAATGAACATGGAGGATATTGCATCCTGTAGACAACTTTTGTAATAGCCAAAGTTATACAATATTTTTCTGTTTATGTTCATTTTTTAATTCAAGACAATAGCAGGTTAATAAAAGCTATGATTTCTCTATTTCATGCGATAGAAACAGTGAGCGGTTTTGTTTAGCACTCACCTCAACATATTTTGGTTAGATCTCACATGACATTTAGACCCCTAAAAAACGTGACACCCTTAAAACCTTTAATGCCGCCTGATCAGATCTGAAACCATTAGTTGCTGGTTCTTAACCAAGTATTTTAATATTAGTTATGTATTTGGAACATAAACGTGATCCCAGGTTCACAAATTGAATATTAATATTTTAGATGTTAGTGTAACGTTTGGAGAGTTCACCCCCTGATTAGAATACCACTGAGGTGTTTTTGGTTGTGGTGCATTGTGTGCTGTGATCACAGTGATAAATAATCACTCACTTTCACTAGACAATAACTACTCTAACAGTGAATAAAACTTAAAGCTGAGCATAAATCATACTTGTTGAGCATGCTTTAATCCCAGGTTTAAGTGTATATTCTGGGGTTTTATGAGTACCTGCTCTGCAGTTGTCCTCTCTGCTCTCTCCACTTGAACATGAGCTCGGCCCGGTCCTGACTCACTCCTCTCTCATTAAATTGGGAACACTGGGAACACTGGACCTCGTACTCCGTCCACAGAGACTCGGTCTCGTCCATCAGGGCCTGAAATCCGGTCAAGGTGTTGAAGAGAAAGGCATTATTTTATGTCTAGTCCAATCCTTCTCTGCATCAGCTGTCTAATTTTCATGCTGTCTAATGTAAGAACTAGGACTGGCCCACTGAGTTAAACTAGTGCATCTCCAAAAATTAATAAAGTATAATCCAAAAATCAACATTTGTTGCTGACTGTTTTTGAATTAAATAATAAAAATAAATGACCTTCACAATATTACATTTTTAATGCATTGTTTGACAATTAAAGCAATCATGATATGATTTTATTTTTATAAAACTATTATGTTATAAATCAGCTTTCCTGCATTAATAGTTATAGTGTAAATGTTGTTTCTGTGCAATTAGATCCAAATAACTAAAATAGAAACAAAATAAACTTCTTTTTGAGAAAAACTGACATCAAATATCATAATTTGGACCAAAAATATTGTGATTTGAATTTTGAGTCATATTGACCAGCTCTAATAGAAAGTACCTTCAGCTCCCGGAGCTTTTTCCACAAGTCTGTGGCTGTGGCGGATTCTGCAGCACGATCTGCCAACATGCTCTGCTCATTCCTGTTGAGCTGGGCTTGGAGTGCGAACCTCGAGCTTCTGTATCTGAGAAGGGAAAGAAGTTGTAAAAACCTCCCACATGTACACAAATTAAAGGATCATGTAAAGCAGCGTTCATTTCATCAACAAAATAAAATCAGAATCATTTGCCAAAATTAACATTGGCCCAAAGTGTGTATGTGTGTGAATACCGGTCCTCTTCTGTGCTTGTCTGTTTTATTATTATTTCTTTCTTTTCCACAGTTTTGGGCCTTTGAGCTATGAGTGGGGTGGCCTGCAAAACAATTATAATGTTTTTTAAAATCTTCCAACCATGTAGTATCCATTACATTGTTATCTTTTTCTTTCACACATAATCCCACCTCTGGACTGGGTATGTCCACAGCTTTCTCCTGAAGAGGTGTGAAGATTTTCTGGGGCGACGTCTCTTTTTTCTGCTCTACAGGAACACTAGTAAAAAACACAGGAAAACACAAAATGGTAATTGACTTTGTTGCATTCAGAATTCATTTGCAATAAAGTGATTATTATATTGTCCACCACACCTTAAAGGTGTAGCTATGATCTGAAGCAGAATTTGACTGATATGTGAAACTGTCTGGACCGTCAGTGAAGATGTAATCATCCAAACACTTTTGTGACTTTGTCCAACTGCAAATCATGCAATTGCTTACCCAGCATCTATGGGTGCTGAATCATGATCTCCACTGAACTGACGCTGGATGGCAGCGAGCCTCTTCTCACATTCATGGAGCTGAGCCTGTGCCAGGCGGTGGGCATCTTCTGGGCTTAAGGTATTGCACAACTCCTTCAAAGCCTCCAGCTGTTGTCCTGCCTGAAGTCCTCCCTCAGCAGAAAAACAGGCCTGGGGATTACATGGAGTTCTTGTCAGTACAACTGGATAGATCATAGCCAGACATGTTTTAAAATCTAGAGTACAAACACACACTACCTTCCATTGCGTTCTGACTGACTGTGCAAAGAACTCCATGTCTCTGATTTCAGATGAGGTGCAGAAAGCCTCCATTCCTTCTGCAGCTCTCAGAAACTCCTCCAGCAGCTCGGGATCCAGAGTCTTCAGGGTCTCCTGCGAAATAATTTTAAATATAACCATATCTACACATGCAAAATGTAAACTCATCACAACAAGCAAACCCTGCTCTTTTGTAAATAACAATAATTTACACATACTTCCTTGACCATTGTCTTTGCCTCCCTTATCTTCTTGTCTTTCAGTACGCTAACAGCTTCTAGAATGTGCTCTTGCAGGCAATACTTGGCTTCCTCAAATCTGTTCCTAGCCAGAGCTTGAGCTTTGGCATAGGCTTCTGTGTAGGCTTGAGGAGGAGCCTGTGCCAGGCCTGGAAGCTTGATGGCCCGAGGAACAGACTGTGGAGGGGTCTGGTCTTGCACAGGAGAGCGTGGCTTTTGGGGAGAAACTTGGGGGAGCTGAGGAGGCTGCTGATCTTGGGAAGCCTGGATTGGAATTTGAGCTTGAGATAGAGCATCAGCTTTGGGTTGAGTCAGAGTCTTTGCCAGGGGTGCGGACTTGGGAGTCTGAGGAGCTGACTGTGGATGGGACTGTTCCTGTGTGGGAGACTGTGGCTTTTGAGCAGAAACTTGGGTCTGAGCTTGCTGCTCAGCTTGGCTTTGAATTTGAGGTCGAGATGGAACCTCAGCTTTGGGTTGAGTCCATTGTTGCTGTTGAGCTTGTGGTTGCTGTGGCATTAACCCTTGTGTTGCTATCAGGGCATGAGAGGGTGGGCGAACCCATGACTGGTGAACTACTGGTTGGGCAATGCTTTGAATCACTTTCTGGGAATGGACTTGGGTTTGGACCTGAGCTTGGGGTTGGACAGGCCCCCACTGAGGAGGTTGAGGAGGGCTCTGGGGTCTTGGGTGGCTTGGAAATTGGGTTTGGGGAGGTTGTGGATACTGTGCCATAGGCCCCTGGTCTTGTGTTTTAACCCTCTGATAACTTTGGGTGATGGGCCTCCACTGTTGTGAAGGGGGCATTGGTTGGGCAGGGCTCTGGGATCTCATTTGTGTATAAGGTGGTGTCATGGGCTCAGGTCTGATTGGAACCCATTGCTGTGTTTGTATTTGGGCACTTGAGTAAGCCTGATGCTGAGGGTAAAGCTGGACTGGTACTTGACCTGGACTTTGGACAGTGGGGTAATTTTGGGCTACAAGACCTCCTCTAAAGGGTACCCATTGCTGAGACTGTATTTGAGTTTGGACAACACCCTGAGACTGTGGAAAGCTCTGAAATGAGGCCTGGGAACGTATGTGGGTTGTCACTGGTCCCTGACATTGCACTTCATGATAACTCTGAGAAACCATTTCAGACATGACTGGACTCCACTGTTGATGCTGAATGTGTGATTGCAGAGGAGAGGGTACTATATTCTGTTGTCTGACCTGAACTGTTGCTTGATTCTGGTTCAGAATTTGAGGTTGAGCAGGAGCATGGACATGTGGAGGACTCTGAGGCATTGCAATGATTCGGGGTTGGATGGGGGCTGTGCCTTTTGGCTTGATAGGTGATATAGCTTGAGCTTGCTGAGGTTGAGATGGAATAATTTGCTGTTGCCCTTGGGAAATTTTTTGAGACTGAATGGTTGGAGATGGATGTGCTATTGGCTGGGCCATGCTTTGAGTTTTTGTTTCTGCCTTATCAATGAATAGTTGATTAGTTTGGGATGTAACTGGGTGTTGGGGCTGTGCCATTACTGGCAGATAACCCTGGCCCAAAACTTGTGAAAGAACTGGTTGCATTGTTTGTGAGTGTGTCTGCTTTGGATATTGTATCTCCGGCTGTTTTTGGGTCACTTTTGTTGGCACTTCTGTCACATCATGAGTTTGTTT
Source organism: Distichodus sexfasciatus (assembly GCA_032718565.1). Lineage (NCBI taxonomy): Eukaryota > Metazoa > Chordata > Actinopteri > Characiformes > Distichodontidae > Distichodus > Distichodus sexfasciatus. The sequence goes on along the minus strand of JAVGVS010000395.1, from coordinate 337,866 downwards.
TAGAGGCTTAACAGGTTGCTTTTCCTGACTGCCTTTGGCTTTTGTCATAGATTTATAGTCCTTGTCTTCACCCACTTTAGCTTGTGTCTTGGTAACTTTCTTTGTTTGACTTTGGACTTGGTCTGATTTGGGTACCACCTGAGGCTGAGATGCAGAGGTAACAACAGTTTTGACCTCTGGCTGTACTTTAGAAGCCACTTTACCTTTGTCCTTTATTTCTGATTGTGGTAGAGAGGCCACCGCATCTGCCTGAGACTTCTGCTTAAGCCAAGGTCTATTTTCTAGGCGTGCTTTGGATTTCTTTGTCTTTATCGACTGTTGGGTTAGAGCTTGCTGTTGACCTGAACCCTGTTTCTGAACTTGCAGTGACTCCTGCTCAACCAGAATCTGTTGCCGAGTGTCCAATTGTTTCATGACAGGCATTTCTTGTTCAGCTTGATTCTGTGTTTGCGTGTGTACCTTTGTTTGCATTTGTTTCTGTTGCATGCTCAGAGTATGCTGACTTTGTGTTTGTTGCTGGCTAGCAATCCAAACTTCAGTTAAATGCTGAGTTTTGTAAACTTCTTCTGGTTTCTCAGGTTTTATTTCACCTGGCTGAACTTCAAAAGGAACCTCTGAATGTTCACAGGTCTCTGGTGAGCCCAAATTTGGTGAATCTTCCATTGGCTCATTGATTAATTGTTGCTTTCCCTCTTCTTGGGGGTAAATTTTTGAAGGACTCTTCTTTTCATCACAGTACTCTTGTATAATGATCATAGGCACCTGCTGATCCTGCTGAGCAACTTGGATACTCGATAATTGAGACTTTGGTTTGACCGACAGCTGTGAGTCTGCTTTGTCTGTGTCCCCAGCTGTAAGGGTATGTATGGTTTTGCTGCTTGGCTGGAGCTTTTCACTTTCAGCCTCATAAACCTTTTCTCTGACAAAAACCTTTTGTGGAGGCTGATGTTCTGGGCTTCGGTCCCTGCGAGCTCCCACAGAGCTGAGCATACCCACAGCTTCCTGTTTAGGAATTTAGGAACGAGTACATTAAAAAATAAACACAAACAGACTTAAAGTCACTTTTAATTCTTGACTATTCTCCACAATTAACAGTATCACATTATTTTTAAAATAAAGTAGCCGTACCTGTGACTGAGCTACAGCAGCCCGGACCCTGTCTTGCATCGCAGAAGCAATGAGGTACTGCAGAGGCGAGGTCTTCTGACCCGTCATCACCATCACCTGTAGATCTTGCTCCTCCATCACTACCTGGCCCTCCAACTGAAGACCACGGGAAATCAGCATCTATGTTGGGGAAGTCAATGGGAAGGTGAAAATAGTTTTTAAAAAGACACAGACAGTCCGTCCCTTACAATGCTGTAATTTTACTCAAAAGCTGAAGGAAAACCAAGGGTATCCTTGAATAAAAGAATGATTCCTTAGAGTAACACACGCAAATGCACCACTTATAGTTGGCTCATGACTTCTTTTTAAAAACTGCTCTTCAGCATTAATTAACAAATGCAAAATATGATGAAAAAAGTCCATTAACAACCTTTTTTCATGACTAAGATTAGACGTTGACATGATTAAAACTATGAAGAATAGAAATGACAGGTTTTTATCTAAAAACTAACTATAAATGTAAAGCTAAAATGAACCCTGCTGCACTGGCCTTTTCGGTCAGTTACAACAATATTGACAATAAGTGATTCAACCTTAACATGTATTATTGCTATTGTTGACTTTTGTCCTAGGCATAAAAACAGAAGCTGAAGTTCTGTAGGGCTTTGATGTAGGTCTGGAATGACAAATAAACAAAGTTACCCTTGTTCTAGAGTCCTGTGCTCGTTGTGTCCTGCCTGATTTTTCCTTTAGGTGCTGATACATCTCTCTGGCCTCCGCCTCCCAGTACAGAAGTTCAGCTAAACGCCCATCCAGCCCACACACACTCTGCTGCAACTCTTCACACACCTGCATGGCCTCGCACAGGGTCTGCAGCACCTGACCATGTGGACACAAATGTAAAAACATGGTAGATATTTGCATTATTTTAATTAGAAAGCTGACTTCTGTTGGTTTTCTGTGGCTGTATGGAGATCCCATGTCATAGTTATCACCTCTGGAACAGCCTGTTTGAGTTTGTTGAGAGTTTCATCAGAGCACTCGAGTAAAGGGGTGAGAGAATCCAGGTCGACATCCTTTATTTTCTTCATCATGAACTAAGGTAATGAAGGGACAGACAACAATTTTAATCAGTTGAGAGAACTTTCATTTGATTGCTATCAAATCATTACAATTTTTATTGCAAATTGCACTGATTTGCTTTATGCCACTATATTGAAGTGCATGGTGTAATTCAACTGAAATTTGGTTTCAACAAAATGTATGTGATGATAAATGCAATACAAATATTGAACAACATAAAGCAAGAAAATCAATAAAATATTTTAAGGCAAGTAGAGTGACAATTTGGTCTCCAAATAACACATACACTGTAACTGAGTAAAAACAGTGGAAGACAGTATAGAAGTTATTTATTTATTTATTTATTTATTTATTTATTTATTTAATGCATGCTTTAACAGTACCTGTAGTCTCTTTCTGTAAGTGCGTAGTGGACCTGATAAAACCTCCACAGGTTCCTTCAGAAGCAGGTTGGCTTCTCGGATCAGAGCTTGCAGAGTTTGAGGACCTGGAGACCCAATATCCAGCTCCTCTACCAGCTCCTAAGACAAAAATCATGTACAGTTAAATGAATTTAAGGAATGCAAAGAAAGAATCCATGCTTTAAATATGTATTCATGTTTGAGTTCTGCTGTTTGAGCGAACACTTACAAACTGTACTCTCCGGGCAAAGTCGGCCCACAGCAGGTTGATCCTGCAGAGCTCGTCAGAAAGTGTGCGGCTGGTTTGCAGGTCCGTGATCTCGATCAGGTAGTTTCCCACTTCGTTTAGGTGAGTCTGACGAGAGTTCCATTCTGACATCATCTCTGCTGTCACCTAGAAAATATATCAGAAGGACATAGTCACCTCCAGGGTTTCATAATTCCATGTCCATAATTAATTCCACCATTTATCAAAAGAATGGAAGAACAGTACACTAAAAATATTTGTTGTTTACTAACCAGTATGACCCTGCTATAACTTGCAAAGTTGAAAAAATGTTCAAAAGTAAACTTGGCATGAAAATGATGGTCGACTGGTTAGCTAAGGTTAGGGTTAGTTTTAGTCATGCAGATGCATGTGTATGCGTGTGCTTTTGCGTGCATGTTTGTGTGCATGCATGTGCTTTTGAATGTGTGTGTATATTCATGCCTATGCGTGTGCTTTTGCATGCATGTTTGTGTGTGTACAGTACATGTACATGCATGAGTGTGCATTTTGCATGTGTGTGTACACGTGTATGCGTGGGTTTATACTTCAGCTCGCTGTCCGTGTCTGTTAGTTTGCGTTCCCTGCTCCAGCCAGGCGTGCAGAGAGCTGTAGGTGTCGCAGTAGGTGTCCCAGGCTGCCAGCACGCGTCCCATGGTGCCTTTAACCATCTTCACGTCCTGCAGGGTCACCGCTGTCTCCGCCTCCAAATCCTTCACCTGGCAACTAACGAGGCTTGAGTCGGCGGCTGCCCCAGAGATGAAACAGAGGAATGCAGGGTAAGTTAGCATTTATTCACAGACAAAAGTCACAAGTAACAAATAAAATAAAGTTGTAATGTGTGTGTTACTGGCATTGGAAAACTTGGAAAAGTGCAGCCATAAAAATAACTCAGAAACGCACAAATGCTCACACACACATAAACAGAAACTAAACTACTAACCCAGAGCTGACTTGCTTGTGTATTTATTGGCAATATGTTTAAGTTTGTACAGAGCTCCTTCCAGCAAAGATGGCACATCCTGCTTATTCACCGTCTCCTAAAAAAACAAACATATTAATGAAGTCAAAATGTCAAACACTAATGATTTCACTTTCATATTTTTAGCTGTTTTTCGTTCACGTTTACATTCCAGTCCTGCATCAGCACGCGCACAGCCTCCTGAGAAATGTAAGCTCTTTTCCAGGTGCGTAGTTTGCGGCTGAGTTGACCAAGCAGGTCCAGAACGGTGTGTCTGTGCTCATGGTACTCTAGTTTAATGCCATGGTACTTAGCACTGACACGCACACTTGTGAATCTGAAACACAGACAAAAACATGTGAACCGAATTAAACACAAACTCTATTTTCTCTTGGAACAGCAAGATTCAACAGAACACTCTAGTAAAAAATAGATTATCAGATTGTCTTAAATTCATAGAGTTAGTCCTTAAAAATGCATTAAAATAAGCTTTGAAGACGCTGTAAACAATATTTTTCTTGCTTTAAGTTGGTTAGCGTTCCAAACCCACCTATCAAATTGAAAATCGGCAATGTTGCTATAACTTTAAAAGCAAAAAGACTTAAATTGTCATTTAACATGATTTGTGTGTCTTTCAAGTATCCAGAATTAGGACAAATTTTAAGGACCAAAATTAGATGTTTCCTGACATCACGAACACAGAACTATTAAAAACGTATTTAACATTCCCCAAAAATACTAATATTAAATGGTCTGGATGAAATAAATCTCAAAACCTGATGTAACGGGACATTACTTTTTAGCTCGGAAACGATTGTGGCAAAGCAGCTTCACTTTACACTAATAACTAAATCATTTTTATCAGCAGAGATGATTTATATCTGTCGTGTCTAATTCCAGTGATGCAGAGATACATTCAGCTTTTGACCAAAGAGTCCAACTCAGTGAGCATTAATTTAAGGAGAACTTTGTGTCTGATCCACTGACCTTCTCTTCATCTCTTCCAGTTTGTCTGTAGGAACCAGCATCTCTCCGTACTCGTCCACATTCTGGAACATCTGAAACGTCTTCGTGTGGTGCAGCATCTCCTCTAGACATGACTACACCCACACAATGACATGAAACACTTTTTATGGGGAGCTTATATAAAATACTTGTATGAATAAAATTTTCACCAGTAATCATTCCCACCTTCAGCAGCTCCTGCTTCTCTCGTGCTTGCTGTGCAGCGCTGCTGTGATCCAGATTTTCGTCTTCACCGTCCGTCAGAGCTTCTTCTGCCCTGAGTAACCAGCGGCCCACCGAGTCCAGCGGAGCGGGCAAACTCAGGTCCAGCTCCGTCTTAAACATACGAAGCTGCAAGACAAAAGGACGTGGTAATGCACATTTTAACACATGCAGCACATATGAGCTGAAATTAGGAAATATGCTGTTGCTTTTCATTTTTATGTTCATTATACAAAGTTAAATGCATCCAGAGACCCTTTGGCAACTAAACAATTCATGAGCTTGTTTATCTATAAATACATGAATGTGAATTATTTATTAATAATTATTACTAGGGCACTGGAAATAAGAGTGAGGGAGAAATCAATCGTTGGCATCAAACTAATCTAAACAAAGTCACATGTTCAAAATCTTGGTTAATTGTGGATTAAGAGTTAAGACTTTTAGTCATTATGCACTTAATCTATGAAACACACTAACAGCAGTATTTACTGTTTTAAAAAGTTTTTAAAATGTATTTCTTTTAAATGTTTGTTATATTATATATTTTGTTATTTTTATTTACCATTTAAATCAATATTTATTTATTTAATTTTCTAATCTTTTCATTGTGTTTAAATTAATTTTTTATCATATGAACTATTCTTTTATTGTATCCTAATTTGTTATTTTAATCCCACACTTATTTAAAATCTAACTGCTTATACTTATCTGTTTAGTTGCTTATCTCTTTTTTCTGATTTTACACTCAACATAAATCACTTTGGTCTACGTTTTATGTATGAAAGGTGCTACATAAATAAAGATGATGCAATTTCAAAAACTGTTTAGGTTTTTAATGTTTCTTAGGTCTGGGCAGCAATGTGGTGACCTCCAACCTTTTCAGCGAGGGCGTCCCAGGCGTGTCGTAGAGCTCTCTGCTCCTCGCTCAGACGAGGCGTCCTCTTCATCGCCGTCAGAAACGGCATGACGGGACGACGCTGCTCGTTAAAGGACACCACAAAGGTGTGGAAAACCTGAGGATGAACCACATCGGAGACAGATTAAATTTTCACACACACACAGCAAAGTACCGATTTGTAGATTTTTCATTTAATAATTCTCACGTGATATCTCTCTGCGTAAGTCTCGCCCTCGGTGGAATCCCAGCCCTCCAGAAGCTCCTGATAGGCCTGCTCCAGCCAGCACGTCACTTCCTGTGCCTTCTGATTGGCTGAAGTCTACCGGGAAAAAATATCACGAGTTCCTCAAATTTCTACTGCTGAAAGTTTCTTAAAGAGCGCCTAACGCCCGAGCACAGGGTATTTATTTTGTAGGAAATAAAGTTTTTGACTTACTGGGGGAAAAGTTATCTTGTGTGTACACGTTATTTAACTAGCTGCAGCAAGTTATAATCTTGTTAGAACAAATAATTTATTCCATCAGAACAAGTTATTGTCTTACGGGAACAAGATATTATCTCGTGGAAAAAGGTAATTATCTTGTGGGAATGAGTTATTGTGTGAACAAGTTATGTATCTTGTGGGAACAGGTTCCTGTCTTGTGGGAAAAAAAGGTTATTATCCGGTGTGACGAGGTTATTTATCTTGTGGGAACGAGATTTATCTTGTGCAAATGAGTCATTATATTATGTAAACAAGTTTATCTTGTGGGAACAGGCTATATAAAATTAAATTATGGGAAAACTTATCTTGTGGAAACAATTTATTTATCTTGAGGGAACGAGATTTCACGTTGGAATGAGTTACTGTCTTATATGAACAAGTTGTTTATCTTGTGGAAACAGGTTATTAACTTGCAGGAACAAGTTATTTATCTTTTTGATATAAATACTATCTTGTGTGGATGAGGTAATTTGCTATACATTCTTAGTAAACACTATAAATTAATAAAATCAATTTAGAAATAGATATTTGCCAAAGTTATGGGCAGACGCAGAGAGCTCCCCTTATTTACCCATAGTTTACAATACACAGCTCTGTAACGTGAGTGCAGAGGGTGGGGGAAGTGTCCGATCTGGAGGTGTGAGAACGTCAGCTCTGCATTACATATTTTGCTATTTGCTGGCAGCCTTCAGGGAAAGCTGGCCGGGTCACTGCCAAGCACTAATGGAGGAAACTGATGCCAATGTATAGTCATGTCTTTTAAAGGGATACACACACACAAAAATTAACCACTGTTGTTGCTGCTGTATCTATAACCTTCTGACTTATGGTGATTTTAATCTGCCATTCTGAAAGCTTTGTGCTGCTCTCAACTTTCCATATAAAAGTTTAAAAAGTGAACTGTGTTCGACATAAAAATAGTTCAGATAATTCAGATCAGAGCACTAGATTAACGGCTACTGACTTGTACACATCAGTGTTTGAAAAAGGAAGGAGAATGGATAAATACAGAAAGAGAGAAAGAGAGAGAGAGAGATGTGGAGTAAGAACGGAGGAGATACCTGTCGTAGTGGAGAGGCAGCGATGGAAGGAGTGAAGTTACTGGGAAGGTTTACAGGGGAGAGACTCGCAGTAGAAGTTTGGCTTTGACTCTTCAGAAAAATCAGGAAAATGAAATTTTGTGAAAAATATATATTTTAAAAATCACATTTTGGAGATATTAAACCTGAATTTGTAACATTTTATGAATCAGGTAGGGTAAGGTGTGAGCACACAAATCCTGGACAGACCTGCAAATATGTATGTGTGTGTGTGTTACCTGCATGTCTTCCTCTGAAGCAGGTGTGTCTTTAGAGTACTGGAGGAACTGTGCCACGTACGTCATGATGGACTTCTCATCTGGTTCTCTAACATCAACATCTGACACACACACACACAAGTATATTTACTAAGTATAGATTCAATTGTGTCAGTGAACTATATGAACTAAAAACAAACCTAAAACAAACCTAAAAACAAACCTGAAACAAAATATTTGTTGAGTAACCATTATCAAGGTAAAATGTTAAATTAATCAAGAAATTTATTTGAGATGTATATAACAGAAATAACACACAAACGCAGACACACCGGCCGGGTCGAGGAGTCGGGGGATGTGTAACTCTCTCTCTGCGACGCGAAACGCCACCTCCAGGTTCTGGCGGTTGGTTCTGGTTCTGGCTTTGGACAGGTCGACCACATCAGGCCGCAGAGCGTAGAGGATGGCCAAAAAAACCACACCGCTCCTCCAACTCGCCTTAAAGTCCTTCACGTTAAGAGTGCAGCCGGCCCTGAGAGAGGATAATAATAATAATAATAATAATTAATAATAATAATAATGTAATAATAATTATGAATAAATAATCTTCATTTAAACTTCTTACCTCCCATGTATAAAATGCATTCCAAAAGTGCTTTTGAACTTTAAAAATAAATAAATAAATAACCATTAAATGGTTAGAAATAAGCAAAAACTAACAAATAAAACTGTAAAAATAGTTTTAAGAGGGAAAAAACTTTCATTAATCATGCATTAAGCTATATTATTAATTATGTATTACTTTTAATACAATTCAATATAAAATTATTAATTCGATATATATAACAAATAAAATCCTCTTTTAACTCTTCTTTGACTCTTATATCAAAAAGATCAGCAGTGAAAAGAAGGTTCACAAGCCGATAAGTGCTTTGTAAGTAACTAAACGATGTTAAAATATATTCTAAAAGAACAGTTGCCAGCAGCCAGTAAGTTCATATAAAGTGCTGTGACATGATCTTATTTTTTTGCTTTTTTATCATCTATCAATGATAACTTGCTCAATGGATAAAATCTAATCACAAATTGTGTGCTCCACATTTTAAAACTCAAATTGCAATCGTCCATTACACCAAGACTTCAACATGTGATTTAGTTTCAACCACCAAGCCAACAATCCTTCATTACAACTTCTGTATTTTTGAATTCTCACTTTTGCTGCTCTCTGACCCACAGCAGCAGGAGCTTTTGGCGGAGAATCTTGAGCGTGTGTGCAAAGCTTGGCGAAGTGCAGGGCTGCTGCGGGGGGTGAGACTACCACCACCACTGCTGCTGCTGCTGGTGGAGTGTGAGTCCAAACTGGCCAATGACTCCAGAGATGACTGACGAGCTGAAGGACAAGCGTGCTGGCCAGCTCCTCCTCTGCAGAACATTAACAGCATTAACAACTTAAAATGTCGATATCGGGATGTTGTTACTCTCTTTCTAATAAACATTTGCCTTAAAAGTCATCCTAACTTCAGTGAGTACCTTCTCCAGCTATAAGCTACTTATGATTAAGCTACTGTTTTAATATAATAGTTAACTATAGTACAAGTTACATAGAAAAGGTAGTTTCATACTTAATATTTTTGCAGTAGAATACTCGTAAAGCAAATTCATTAAAAATTAAACACAATGTTAAAAGTGACATCAGTGTAAACAAAACCAGACATTTTCCTGGATGTTTTGTGGGGTTATAATGCGTCTATCAAACTCACATGGAAGTGCATAATGATGGTCCATATCAGTCCCAGGATGATGGAGATTTTCCGTCCATGATGTCAAAACGTTGATGTTCACCAGTTTGATCTGAATCCACAAACAGAACTCTTTAATATTGCACCCCCATGACTACGTCTAGGTCTGACCCGTTATTCACGTGATACAGAGTGAAATTAAAGTCGTTCTCTTACAGATTTCCTCTTGAGGAAAGCCAGAACCCCATCTCGATGTTAGCTCTGTACTGGAACATCCCTTTTGCCCTTTCTCCCGACTCTGGCACAGATTTTACAAAATAGTTGTGTATGATACATCACAGGAAATACTTCACAAGACAAAGAATGTGCTTGTGTTCTTGTGATAAGTTCCTTTTAACTTGATTTGAATAAACGTACAACTAACCTGGCTAAATAAACACACCAACGTGGATTGAGATGTGATGTTTATTGTAATGTAAACATTTATGTTCAATATGAAGCCTAAATGTGTTGTTCAGTATAAATGATAGAATTACACTAATCATGTGTAGCACTTTAGTTTACACATTTTGTGTTGTTGTGTTGATGTTTAATAAAATTGTGTTGGAAAAAGTCTGATCTTTTAAACGTAGATAATAGTTTTAAAATGTATACAACATGTGCATTTGTTCACAGCATTCAACACAATATGTGTAACCAAGGACAGCATGTGTGTTAATATTATACATGTTTACGCATCTTTGTGTTACCTTTCTGTACACTTTCACTGTGTCAAAAGTGTTAGCACAGTGACTGTGTTAAAATTAACACAAGAAATATTTGAAATATTGATATTTGAAATTCTATCTTTACTGTGCCTAGTATTTTTGTCATTTAGAAATGGAACTAGACTTGAATTCTGAATATTATCATATAACAGTACAAGCAGGGGTGGAAATGTAATTACAAATACTCATTACTATGATGAAAGTAGATTTTTTGAGTACTTATGCTTTTATGAGTGGATTTTTCAAGTGTATAATTTTACCGTGCTTGAGTACAATTTACACCATGTAATCTACTTTTGCTACTTATGAAATCAAAAGTCGCTACTGAGTACGCCCACAATCTGAATTAATATTCAAACCTTTCATCTGCATCTTTGCAGCCAATGAACTGCTTAATCGCGACAGCGTAATTAATCTATAGCGTAAGCAAAGAATAAGCTCCGCTGCAGCAGCAGGCTGCAGGTGTCTGGAGGAACTACAGTGAGTACAAACTCTCATTTATAGACTGAAGATTTGGAGACAAAGAAGCCAAAATGGAGCCAAACGAAGCCGGATAGACAAATTTCCTGCTTTATATCTACATTCACTTACCAAAACAAATTGCCTTTTCTGCTCTACCTTGTTCATCTGAGAAATGTGCTTTGAACGTAGATATTTTATACTGGTGAATCGAATCGAATGCCTGCTATTGACGACGCAATAAAGCATCCATCGGTTAAAAAGTAATTAATACTCTGAGTAGTTTCTGAGAAGAGTACTTTGTACTTTTACTCAAGTATTTTTTAACACCAGTACTTTTACTTGTAATTGAGTACATTTTAACCAATGTAACAGTACTTGTACTTGAGTACAAATTTTCAGTACTCTTTCCACCTCTGAGCACAAGTGATTAAAAGTCTCAATCCAGTTTTAATGATCGTGTTATTTTGGGATGAAATGCATGCTGAGGCTCCTCTGCATCACTCTGTCGCATCACCTCCAGCAGGTCCAGGAGTCGGGATCCATCTCTGAACTCGTTGAACAGGTCCAACACGGTTACAGGAGGCCTTCTCTAAAATACACAACAAACCTCAATCCTACAGTATCTACAGCTACAGCTAAATTAGTGTTGTAGAACTGGAGTCCAGTTTTTAAAAATCTCCGTCTCGTCTCGGTCTCGTCTCGGACTCGGTCGTATTTGTACTCGGTCTGGTCATGGACTCGGACAAAGAGGACTCAGGATTTTATTTGGAGACCAGTCGAGACCACAACTCTGAGAATATTACTATTAAAACTCTTTGAGACCAGCGCAGGCAATTTGCGTTGCTTATTAATTAGTGTTTAATAACTCAGGAATCCTTTAACTTACAGAAACCACACATACCCGTCAGAATCACAAGACTTTCTGGACATTATATTCATTCCTCTGTATTCTGGTAATTCCATGCGCAACAACTGAAGTAATTGCATAAAGGCATTAATTACATTATTCACGATGTAAACACACTGAGTTAGCGCTGGCGACTCTCATATGGAATGCCATCATGCAAATGTTCTCGAGAAAGACCAAAAGCAGCTCATCTTATAGACCAGAAATGAGCCCAAGTCGGTTCAAAATTACCCTAAACTTAAGTATCTCTTCATTTGATCAGAAAATATTTTTTTTTCCCATTTTATAATGTTGGAGAATAAGCGTAGAAAAATAAATAATAGAAAATAATAAATACAAAACATTATTTATCAGGCATTTATTCTATATCCAGATGAATGCAAATGGATGAGGTGTTTCCGCCTGGAACTAACCTTATTTTACTTCACAGTATCAGCCATAGTTTTAGCACAGTTTCAGCACTTTTATACTTTATAAAAAATCAAAAAAAATCTACAGCCACAAAATATGTTAAATATACATTGGTCTGGTCTTGGACTCGACACTCTGGTCTCGGTTGGGACTTGGTCTCAGTTTAAGTGGTCTTAACTCTACCTTAAAATCTAACTGTTGTCCATTTTACAAAATGTGTTGGTAAAATGTTGTTCTTCTTGAAAAAAGATAGACCTTCTAATGTTCCGTTCATTAAAGTTTGTAACTGTTTGAGGTTAATAGGATCAAGTAAAAGTAAATATTCTTTAGCACTGCCATAAAAGTGGGTCACCGATAAGAACAGTACTGAAGTATTAAAGTATTCCATACAATATCCTTTTGGGAAGAAAAAATGTCATTTGTGCAGCTAAATTTCACATATAAAACACATGTGAGTACAAGACTAAGAGAGGTTGTTAGTTTGTGATTTTTGTCACATTTATGCATATTAATAATCCAAACAATTCTTCACTACAGTCATCACTTTGTACATGGAGTGTCACCAAATGTATAGAGAAGTGAGTGAGTGTGTGTGTGTGTGTGTGTTCATGTATTTACCGATATTTGAGAGGTTCCCATGAGGAAAAATGACTTTATAGAAAATGTGCTTGTTTTATTTGAGAAACTAAAAGAGGTAAAAGATGTGCTTTTTGTTACTGAGGTTAAGGTTAGGGTTAGGATTAGGTGCAGGTGTAAAATTATATACATCTAGTCATTATGAGAGCCTATGGAAAGACCTCACAAAGATAGTAATACAGAGACGTACGTGTGTGTGTGTTCATGTATTTACCGCATTGTGGGGACCTTTTGTCCCGTAAAATCACTTTTATCTGTTTTTTTGAGCTTTGTGGGGACATTTGAGAGGTCCCCATGAGGAGAAATGACTTTATAGAAAATGTGCTTGTTTCATTTGACAAACTAAAAGAGGTAAAAGATGTGATTTTGGTTACTGAGGTTAAGGTTAGGGTTAGGATTAGGTGTACAATTATGTACTTTAGTCATTATGGGAGTCTATGGAAAAACCTCACAAAGATAGTAATACAAGACTGTGTGTGTGTGTGTTTATGTGTGTGTGTGTGTGTGTGTGTGTGTGTAAAACCCCTGTTGCTGTCTGTCTCTTTCTCTGAAACTGTTTCACTGGGTTATATTTACTCCTCTCCCCTCCCCACTCTCCAGAGAGCAGCGTGCAGGAGTGACCTTTACTTAAAGAGTGGTGAACAAACCTTTATACTTGTCATTTGTCGATTGTTGAATCATTTGTAAAAGGTACTTCTGATCAATCACTGTCTAGAAAATGTGACAATGAAAATTTGACTGGTTACAGTGAGTTTTGTCTTTGTGTGAATTTCACTTTCTGCCCTTACCTTTGACAGCTGGGCATTGACCCAGTTGGTGAAGGTTCTCTTCTGAATCTGTTCCTGCTCCACTGTGGAAGGAAGAGACAAGAATGTGGGTTGTAAACCCTTTAGAATGGACTAAAATGCTCCCCAAAAATCTGAAATTTAAATCACATGATATCATTAACTTGGCTGAAAATGCATATATCTTCAGATTATTTTACATATACAGTATATAAAGGTTTTGACGAGGGATGATGTTATTTGCAAATTATTTGGCAATTTAAAACATAAATAATCAGTATTAATATTCCAGAAATAAAACTTTTTGCTTCCAAAGAAATGTTTGCACATGTTGCAATAATCACTGTACCGATTGTCTAATTTCTGTGGAAAAAGATACAACAGAAGTGTTAGATAGAATGTTGTATGAACTCGTGTTACTGCTATTCCTTAAAAATATGCTTAAAACACAAAAAGTCTGGCTCTTCAAAAATAAAATATAAGGAAATTAGTTGTGACTCAATATTTTGTTCCTTGCACAGTATGGTAGATCACTAATATGCATTTTTATTCTAAACTCTTCAGACAAAATTGTATTATCCAGCACTTCACAGTCTGTTGATTTAACTGGTGATTGTGAAGATGAGTGTCTTTACCTTTTCTCATATAATATTGCTTCATTATTTACCAAGTGCCCTCTAAAAATTGCTTTTACTGCATCAACCAACCCTTAAACGTCTAATTTTACCATCGTAAAGCTCCGCAAAATCGTTTAGGTCCTCAGCCGAATGCAGCGTCTCCTTCGTACGCTCCTCAGTTTCCATTCTTTTCCAAATCCGTTTCCTGTTCTTTACCGTGCTCCAGTACAAACTTGGTCTTAATCCACCAGCGTATGAGCAGCGCACTCAGATTACTCAAGAGTCCAGATTCTGCAGCGAGCTCACTGGCAGATCACTTTTTAAAAAAGGAAGAGTGAATGTTGTCCCTCAAGACACATTCACTTAAAGCTAAATAGTCTTAGAGATAATGCAGGTTCATTAACTGCTAAAAGTTTAACTACCAACAATTAATCTCTCACACCCCTTTCTGCCGATCGTCTTCCTTGGACCAGGGCAGCTGTATGGGTCGACTCACACTCCAGTTTCTATTCAGGATCACACTCTCTATGAATAAGACTCTACAGACGTTATCAGGGTGAGATGGGGGGCTTCAGGGGGGTGTTCGGCTTCTTTCGGCTTCCGTTCTGAAGTCTAACAGCAGACCCTCATTTAACAGCAGATAGAAGACGTTCTCTTGGAGTTATAGCAGCAGCAGTCTTGTACATAAGAATATTTTGGAACCCCACTTTCTTCTTACCCAAAATTTTGAGGCCTTTTTTTGGTCCTTCAAATCCCTCAGATCTGCTTTAAAATGACATTTTTGGTATCATAAGATTAATTAGCATTTTTTAAATTAATTTACACGTCAAAGTTTCCAGATTAACCGTGTGCATTAACACGTTAACACTCCCAACTCTACTTTGCAGATAAACGAAAGCACAGAACCAAAACGGCTCGGCACTTGACCTCTCGGTCAAGCAGGTGCGGCTGTGATAACCTCCTTCTTAAAAAGTTTTTCTTGTAGCCGCTGTGTTGAGCCGCTCTGCAAGCGGAAACACTGACCTACAGACAAGGTCCTGCTGTAAAAGCCTTGGTCAGAGACGTGACGCTTGACGTTGGCCAGCAGGACAGCGTCCAAATCACTCGGGCATGAGAACAGCAGCCGAAAGAGGAGAAGAGTAGAAATGCACAATACACCGAGAGCAGAAAACTCTACAGAGCTGCAGTATTAACACTGCAGTTATACTAATTATGACGAGACTATACCACTAGTAATTGTGACTATTAACTATGTAATTAAAAAACCCCTTTCATGCATTATGATAGTCATTAAATTTCAGCAACGTTTAATATGAAAAAAGTGAATAAAGACAAAATTCTACAAATTACAATTATATATATATATGTGTGTGTGTATATATATGCATGACCCGATCTGCCGTAATGAGTCGGCGTTCTATTTATTTAGATACGGGCTGATTATGTTGAAGAATATCAAAAATATTGATTTTTCTTTTTTGCAGACCAGATTAATTTTGAAGACCTTTTCTTTCATATATGACCAAAAAAGAAAAATCGATATTTTTGATGTTTTTCAACATAATTGGCCCGTATCTAAATAAATAGAACGCCGACTTCCGACTCATTACGGCAGATCAGGTCACATATAAATTCTGTTCATCAAGTTGAAGAGTCTTACACTGAAGATGAACATTGCATTAACATAAATATTGAGAAATTTCAAGATTTTACACGTTAATAAAAAGTCAAGATTCCTGAGTAATTACTAACGAATTTAACCCAATGTATTTATTTCATTAATTTGGGACCTAATTTCCACACTTTTATACATCTTGTTTGTCTTACTTTTTTAAAACTAGCAATTTTATGAATGTCTTTCAGGCTTGTATTTTGATTTATTACACTACATCCAAGCATTTATTCTGTTACAACAAACAAGTCCAATCCCACACTGAAGAATTCTAAATCTCACCTGGCAATCTGGGAAATCCTCTAGCCTGCCGTTCCACCCTCATCAACCCCTGTGGCCTCCTTTTGGCCTCTTCAAAGAGACATTTTTCGTGATGAAGCAAAGTGACGTGCAACAATAACTTTTATTTCACGCAGTCTTCTGCAGACTCACCCATTTCGCAGGGGGATCATTCGGGAAGCTTCCCAACGCTGACCTTACCGTCTTAAATGCAGAATGTTTCAGCTAAATGCCATACAGCTTTTAGTGCAAAAAGCACTCCAAAAATATACAGGTAGATCCAAACGGCTGGAGCAAATGTGCAGCTTGAAAGAGAGCTGAGGAAGAGTCGTGAATTTATGCTCCAATTTCAAATGCCAGTCTGAACAGTAACCTTTATGGCTGTTGATCAAGACTGATCTTAAGTAGTGCAGGTTTCTCCTGAATACCGACCCCACCTTTTACCTGCAGCTTTCCATATAACACACACACACACACACACACACACTTTTTTGTATTACTTTCTTTGTGAGGTCCTTTCCATTGACATCCATTATAACTAGATGTAAATAATACTACAGCTAGACCTAACCCTAACCCTAAACTTCACCTCAATAGACAAAATTCTTTACCTCTTTTACCTTTTCACCTAAAACCCAAAACTTTTCTAGAAAATAATTTTTTGCTCATGAAGATCGATCCTCACATATGAAAAAGTCATCACAAAGATATAGATTATTTTTCTGTCTTTTAGGGGACTGTTGTGTCCTCACAACCTCCTAAACACACACACATACACAAACACACACACCAGCAAGTCTACACAAGTGCAAGATTAGACTCTAAAGCTCTACCTACCCCTAAGGGCTCTGTTCAAAATATACATGTTCACCGCCATAAATGCACAACTGAAGAAAAACATTGCTTATTTAAGCTTAAGACTGTGATCGGTTAACAGTGTCATTGCAGTGTTAAATTGTATTTTAAAATATATACAACATAGAAGTTAATAGTTTAATGTGTATACAGTGTTTTACCATTTATTTCAAGAAATTTCTTTTTTGGTAGTATCTTAACACTGTAGATTGGCAGCCAAAATAACACACAAACACACACACAAACACACACACACACACACATACACACACACCCTTGTGAGAACAAAAGTTGCCTCAGAAAGTCATTAGAGCCTTTAGAGAGATTTGCAGAGATTTTACTCAGCCTCTGGCCATAGTTCAGTTCAGACACTGTCAGCAAAAGTGTCTGCCATTTATTTCATCATTATGCAGAACTGTGTAAAAGTCTTGAGCCAACCCTAATTTTTCGAAATGTGCAAGTAAATACTAGACAAGACAAGACAGCATTAAAAACACAAGAAAGTCTGGCACGTTGGAAGCAAAACGTCAAGATTAATTATCAGTGGCAGTATTAAGGTTACATAGAAAAGATATTCCGAAGAAGTTCTCGTCAGAAAGTTTCCCTGGAGTAACTTGGGCTTAAGGGTCCAGCTCAGGGACTCACTGATGGTAGTGCAAGGTGGGGACACCGCAGGGCATCCAGACACAATCACACTCACATTCACACCTTACGGGGATAATTTAGAGTCGTCAATTATTGCATGCTTTTGTTCTGCGCGAGGAAAACAGAGCACCCAGAGAAAACCCACACAAACATGGAGAGAGCATGCAAACTCCACACAGAAAAAACCCGGGACCTTCTTGCTATGAGGCAGCAGCGCTAACCACTGCGCCGCCGCGCCGCCCGCATTTTGTCGGTTGCAATAAAAATGGGTGTAGCTTTAAGACCTGGTGGAGAAGTCTGCCCATATTCCCTCAGAGAGTAACTCCATATCTAACAGAAGGCAAAATCAAAAATGAACAGAAGTGAACCAATCAAAACCTTAAATAATACGTATAACCAGTCTGCCTGACCCTCGGTTGAGGACGAGACTGGATTTGGTGTCTCCGTATCGTATACACTACCAGACAAACGTTTTTAGTGTTTACACTTTTGTTTGCATAATTCCATTTCTGTTCCTTCATTGTTTTTGAGGTCTTCAACATTAATCTACAATGTAGATGCACCAGCGCTACAACTCAAAACACATTTGCTTAGGTATGCATTTGGGCAACTTTTGTTGCGGTCTAATACTGCTATGTTGAGAGACGTCAAGACCAGACAGATCCAGACAAATTCGGCCAACTAATGAAATGAATGGCGAGCCAACACCAATGAATGAGTGAGTCAGTGCAACACCAGCAGCTGACAGGTGACGTGCTGATTTTTCTTAACTGACCTTGTAGAAGAATGTGGACGTTGTCAATGTCCAGTGGGATGTAAGCCTGTTCCACCAGTGGTTCTGCTGTCCTCTCTGATGCCATGTTGATCTACAGCGACAGAGCTGCTGGAAACGCCACTAAAACATGGGATCAGTCTGAAAAGGAGAAGATCGGAGGATGCAGTGATTTGTAACGTTCATCAGAAAAGTCCAAGTTTAATATCAGAGTATAAAACATATTACAGTATGGTGCAAATGTCTTAAACAGCCCTTTGTTTATTTCATTCTTTACCCTTGTCTCTCCAAGCTTATGACAAATCAAGATTTAGCTGTGAACATTTTGAAACATGTTTTCACTTCAATTAAACACTATCATTTGAGTTCTGGATACAACTACAAGCCTCCAAGTTATGGAAGAAATGGAAAGTTGGCTCTTAAACCGCACTGCTCTGTGAAGAGTCAGCACTTTAATCCCTCACCCAGAGAACAGCATGAACTTCAACATGAACGGAATGAAGTTATGGCACGTCCATAACAACAGCTCATCAGCACTAGCGCCATCTACTGGGCTAATAATGAAATGCTGAGAGCAAAAATTATTAATGATCACCCAGCAGCGAAATGCCATAAAGGAACATCAACATCCTACCAATGCATGTAAAGACCGTTGATCAAGGCCTGGACTATGTGCTGTCCTTAAAGATATTGACATGTTGACTTCATTGTCTAGTTTATTTAGAAAAAGGTTGGGAAGAAGCATTGAACTTCAGGGGACTGAGTGAGTGATTATTTGCTATGTCTAATGGAACTGCTCTAATTTGAATTAGTTTTGTTACTAAAAAGAAATTGTAATGAAAAGAAAAATATAAAATTCTTCACCGCTTTATTATTAAAGATCTATTTTAGCTCATCAGTGTCTCATCTTACGGGAAAAAGGGTCATACTTTTTGCTAATGATATGAACCACGACTGACCAGGTCTGTTTTTGGGGGCAAATTTCACCTGCAGATTGAGTAGAGATCTTCCCTTGTGGACAAAACAATATTCCCATTTTTAATTTTTTGTTTAATTTAGGTTAAGGCTAAGGCTTTATTTTAAGGCATTTTATTTAATTACAGTCATCCTTGTGTCTATGGAGATCAGCAGTAGTAACCCCTTCAACCATAAAGTATTCTAGATGCACAATTTATTTATTTATTTATTTATTTATTTATTATTATGTTTCTTTACTATGTTTCTTTATTATGTTTCTGATTATTTATTCCTATTTCACATTGCTTAGAAAGTCTGATTACATTTCACTACATGTTAGAATTGCATAACTATGTATGTGACATAGAATATTAAACACACAACAACAACAACAACAACACATACCCGAACCAGGACCTGAGGGATAAGTGCATTAGTACAGAATCTAGCATGAAAGGCCGGTATGTTGGCCGTAGTTAACAGAGCGAGGATGGAACAGTGGGCCAGTGGAAAATATTTGCATGTGTGCGTGTGTTGGAACTCCAGCGATGGCTTCTAGAAAGAGAGACGTAAAGTTACAGCTCCCAAATCATGCAAGGTGACCACAGCAGCGGCCGCGGCATTTAACACATCCCGCACACGGTACACAAACCCAACAATAACCTGGCAACCCGGCCAAACCATGCCCAAAACCAGCACACATACATACACACCCACGTCTCGGTCTTGCTACCTTTTTGAGGCCCGTCCACTTCCACTTGTGCTGTTTCAGAAATTTTAATTGTCAACTGTTTTAGAATTTTAGAAACTAAACCAACAAATAATTAAAGCTCATAGAGGCATTAAGTCTGAGTCCACATTAATCCTGAAGAAGTTTTATTAATTGATCTTGAGAATGAAATTCTCATCCGAAATGCTCAAGGTTCAAGATGACCGTCTCCTAGATGACTGAGAATCTACACAGACTTTTTACTAATTGCTAGTGACAGTAGTGCCTCAAATTCTTCTCCACAAGCTTCTTTATTTGAGTGGCTCATAAAGAAAATCTGTCTGGAATTTTTCTGTTTATTTCTTAACAAGTCGCCTCACGGTGTCGGTTAATTTACTTTACAACTAAACCTGTTCCACCTCTTATCAGATTTTCTGTGAGGATCTGAGCAGAACTATTTAAATCTGATAAACAGAGCTGCAGTTTGTGTGTCGAGATCTGAACAATTCAGGTCTAAATCTGACTTTGACCTTTTAACGGTGATCCTCACATTTTATTGGAGTTTCTTTGGCTATTAAAGGCGCTAATTAGCAAATTCTGGTTCGTTAAAACTTTGTGGATGTCATAAAAATAAGTTAGTGTAGACAAAAGCGGGGTAAAATTGCGATAGTGACAATGCGCCTCGTTCATCAATGTCTTCTTAAGATTATTCTTTAAAAACCTAAACGCACACACAGACACAAATTAAAATGTAAAGATGTAAAATGTAAAATGCTAATGCCATTATAAAACAGTGGAAAAGGAAAAATAATGGTGGAAAAATAATATTTAACACTGATTAAAAATTATATTTAATTTGCATGTTTAATATAGCTAGAAGTGAAGAAAACCAAATGAACTAATAATTAAAGTGTACTCTTAGGCCCAATTTCTCAGTCGTGGATTAAAACTAGTCCTAGACTAGCTTTGAGTTTGAATGGTAAATCTTCATTGGCACTACAACTTAGTCCAAGACTAGGCTTAATCCATAAGTCAGAAATCAGCCCTTAATGTCTCTAGAAGCTTTAATTATTTGTTTGTGTTTACAAAACTAAAACTGGTGAGCACTTTGAATTTCTAAAACTGGACTTATTCAAAGTCTGTCAGTATTAGTGAATGTGTCTCTTTTGTGTTTATATATTTAAGGATTTGTGAGAAACTGATTGTCCCCGAAACTTAGTTTTGTCAAATTGATATGGCTTTTGGGGACGTTTTAGTATGAGACCAATTAAAGAAAAATTCACCAATATTAGCATTAAAAAAAACTAGTTCTTTGAAAAATTAAGATACTTAAACGGAATAATATCATACAACTGCAGAATTGAAGAAAATCTAATAACTTAACGTTGTCCACAAACATCCAATAAGAGCACGTGTATAAGAGCGCTCTTCAGCTGTTAGAGATTCAGTTTTAAGAACAAGTCGTAATCTTTGTAAAAACTGTCACTTTTAGAAAGAGTTTTAATCAAACCAAGTCTCAACTCTGAGGGAATAACCAGCTTCCAGCAGCAAATCTCAGCTTATATGTGGAAAAAGATGTGATTTCTCTAGAATATTCTACATTTGAGAACTGACACGTCCAGGTTCGAGTTCCGACGACACTGACAGCAACGGTCCCGAAAAAGCCACGTGCCCTCTGACACCAGGAATGCCAGCACAGATGCGGGGAGGACAGACCAGGACTACGTCCCAAACCACAAACAAGCACACTCAACACGAGCTGTTTCCCACCCTCACTAATCACTAAGTAGTGGACACTGTTCCCTACGCTGTCATCACAGGATGTTAAATGCTATTGAAGAACACTGATGTTTTCACCAAATGACTTTAAAATTAAACCAATTAAACAATCTATACGACTGAGGTGATTTTGTACGCAAATGCATGTTTTGAAAATCACTAAAATATATAAACTAAATAAAACATTCTCTAACTGCAGGTGATTTTGTACTCAAAAACATCAGTATAGAAAATGACAAAATTGTAGAAATGTTAAAAATATATTTGTACTGGTTAAACTTTCATGTCAACAACCATTGAATGCTCCTCCCTTTACCCAAAACTGAACATCCATTGTAAAGTTTCATCATGACACGTCCGCCAATGATACGATTTCCTTTCAATTCAATTCAGGAGCCAGTAATCGATATGAGACAAAATCACATGCTAATTTAATGCAATCACTTTCCATTCATATTAAAGCACAAAAGGCAGCTAAAATATCACCAGACATTTTTATTCCTGAGTCAAACAAGACATTGAAATGAAAAACTTCTCTTTTAATAAAAATTATGGCTGGGACATATGACTTCAAATCAATATCATGATTAATTACACATTTTATCTTTATTATGATTAATAAATGATTATTTTGTATTTAGTTCTTTTTGACCCCATACTTCACTTGCCAAATTATGTTTTTCAACAGCATCTAAAAAATGCCCGAAATAACCGACATGGCCATGATTAGGTTGATTAAAGGTTCTGAATGTTGGTTTTGATCAGTTTTCGATTAACTGATAACCGATCCTGATAAACATAAAGTGCTCAAAATAAAGTGATGTAACATTATGTAATGCCAATGTTTTCATTTTGGGTCGATGCTATGAGCTTGAATCAGTGTATTGATGTAGATCGATTTATCGGGTTCTCCTCTAATCAGAGCTGCAGTTCACTTCTCAGGCTACATATGAGCAAATGGAGCTCACCAAGTGTGTCAGCTATAGGTGACTGTGTATGTTGTCACTCTAGCATTCGGTTTGGAACGCAGCCCGGGTCGTGAGTTCCACATACGCCCAAAATAGCGCAGCAGCAGAAGGGCACACGTGACAGAGCTGCAGGTCAAACGAAAAGTTACGACCTGCAAACATTATGAACTTTACTATTTGTACGTGACATCGCCCAAAGCTAACACAATTATTTCAATCCTAATTTATCAATTGTGTGCTGGATTAGCCCTTTTTCCTGACAATAATGTCTTATATCTCAATGTCACCACTGCTGGAATAAAAGAGACTGGTCCAGCAAACTGGTTCTATCTGCTCACCATCTTAATCTGGTTCATGAATATTTCTTTTATTAAAGATAAAGACACTTTTAAGAGCTTAAGATGCATTTTGAACCTTTGACTAACACCAATTAAGCATCCAGAATCCTTTGAAGCATCAAACAAAATGAGAGAAATGAGCAAATCTCCATCATCCATCTTAAAACGTAAAAATTAGCTGGTTCTTTTTACAAAAACAGTGAACAAAATTTTGAGTATTGGTAGTCAATTCTGTAAAATTGATAATTCAAAGTATCCCAAAAGTGGCATTATTAAGAATGCCACAAACCACTATCTGGTGTAAACAGCTGCAGAAACTTTTCATATATCTTTTAACACGTTATCTGTTAAATATTAATTACTCACATGTAAAACGATGTCCAATTTCCAGACAAGCGCAAATTGTGGAGTCAACATTAAAACGGCATAATTGGAACAAAGTTGATTTCCCTGCAGTGTGTTTGTATGTGTGTCTGTGTGTGTGGGGTGTGTTAGGAATGGGCTGACCCCTCCTCTACAACACAGCAGAGAGGCGTAACTGCCCCTGACTGCTTTTTGGTGGGGCAAAGTGTCCGAGGATCTGAAACCCGAGGCTGGGCTTCCCAGTGACACCTAAATTTAACCTCCACACGGAGACGAGGCTGCTTTTGGCCCCCGGCCTGCTGGAAAAATGTCTAGATTCAAGAACTAGATTAGAGATTTATTCAGGATTTTTTAAAACTGAATAAATTTAATTAAATAAGCCACATGGATCACTCATGGATCAAACTGTGGGTTTGATTAGTTACATAAGGCTTGATTAGCGTAGGTCGCAACTACACACATGCCGAAAAATCTGTTTTGGAATTAAGTACAGGATTTTAGTTTAATACCTCAAAGTTTCATCAATACTTTAACTAACTTAAACTATATATTTTATACTAAAATATCTAATTAAATATAATAACATAAATAAGTATAGAAATTGTAACATGCATATCACCAGATTCAGAACTTCATTGACAATATTGATCATTGTGTGTCGAGACCGAGACAAGACCAAGACTCTGAGGGGCCACAACCGAGGCCAGACCGAGACCGGACCAATGCATATTTTACACCACTTGACAAATAAGTGTAACGTGAAGCCTAAGCAACATTAAACATGTTATAATGTAATTAATGCGTTTTTATGCAATATCTTCCGTTTTTGTGCACGGAATTACTCAGAAGAGACTGAGTAAGACTGTAAGACTGGTAGGTAATCTTAATATAAAAGCTGCTGCAGGCTTAAACAATCTATATTAAAGCACACAAACAATCAATATGATTTGATTAATTGGGGCAGTTGGTGGCGTAACGGTAGGGTGTTTTCCCTGTGATCAGAAGGTCGCAGGTTCAAATCCAGGGCCGGTAAAGTTACCACTGAGGTACCGTTCCTAAGCACTGCTCCCCGTGCGCTTGTTAGCTGCCCACCACTCCTTCACAGATGGATTAAATGCAGAGGTCACATTTCGTTGTGGTGCACTGTGTGCTGTGTTGTGGTGTGTTCACAATGACAAAATAATCACTCACTTTAACTGGAATTTATAGTCTGAGTCTTGGTGTGCTTTGGTTCATAATCCATTTTTAGCTTGTTAAAATTTAGATTAAGATTGCTATAAGTTGTTAAGATGACTGGTGTGCAAGTTACTGGTGTCTGTGTGAAAGAGACATATTTTCAACATTCTTTGCAACTTACAATTAGAAGAATAGATACCTGTTTTTGAATTTAGTCATAAATTGACATATTATTCATTATTATTGTCAGATATCATTAATATGAAAAAATAACTGTAGTCAATTCATTGTCATTCCTATATACTCTATTTACAAGGTGTGGCTGGCATTATAATGATCCTTTTTCAAACCTTTTTAAGGCGTTTAGTATTTAGGTAATACGGAAGAGGATTAGGGCCACTGAAAACAAAAAAAGGGTCATAGCTTATTCTGAGAATAAAGTCAGAATCTGACTTTAATTTCACAATTCTGACTTTTTTCTCACAATTCTGACTTTAATCTCACAATTCTGACTTTAATCTCACAATTCTGACTTTAATCTCACAATTCTGACTTTTTTCTTTTGAGATTAATTGTGAGATTAAAGTCAAAATTGTGAGATTAAAGTCAGAATTCTGAATTTATTCTCAGAATAAACTATGACCCTTTTTTAGTGGCCCTAATCCTCTTCCGTAAGGTACAGATGGTAGCATAGTGGCTTCTATTGATTCACTTTGTATCTTGTCATCTCTAAAAAAAAAACACTGATTGACCTCTACATTACTGACCAACCTACTTTTTACCACAAGTTTTGACACATAAGTGAGAAATCAGAAATCTTCCTGACAAGCGTGTAAACTCTTCGATGAGATTGCAGTTTCCTTCACGACAACAAGATGTCAGTATATCACCACAACCAGCCCGAGTGACTCAAAACGTCATTTACATTTTAAACTCTCTAAAATCAGCCTGTAACTCAAATAAGCTGAGGCAGATCTTATTTTATCAAGGATCTTCGTTAACAACTATTTATATTATGTTGGTTTAGTAAATTCTAATTTGTCTAATTTGTCCATTTTGTCATCTTATATACTCGGTTTACTCGTCATCACAGCCTTCTTTCACCCTCGTAGATGCCGTTTTCATGGCACTTCACCTCATAAATCATTAAGGAAAACGAGAGGATTAAAGTTACCAAAAATTTTTATCGGTTTAAATTGAAGTTTATGTCATCACAAACACACTAGCCTGAGATCCAGCCTGTGTATGTTACATTTTGAAAGTAAACTCGATAAAATACGTATATACTGAAATCATGTTTACTAAGGTCTTTTTTACGTTACGGAATAAGTAATAAATTATTATTTTTAAAAGAAGTAATAAATGTGATTGTTTCCCTTAATGACTAGGGTTAGGGTTAGGTTAGGTTAGTAGGTTAGTAAAAGTAGCTAACTTCATTACTTAAATGAAAGTACAGATACTACTAGTCAAATGTTACTCCAACACAAGTGAAAGTCGTACAGTCAAATTTTTATTTAAGTTAAAGTACTGAAGTACTTGTTTTAAAAAATACTTAAGAGTACATCTTTCACCACATTGTTGCTTTATTTCCAAAACACTTACAATACCTAATGCCTCTGACTAGCTTGTAGAAGCTGTAGAATAAGGAATTGGTAGAATGTTAGAGAATGAAATACAACTCCAACTGTTAATCAGGACGACAGTGCAATAGCTGTAAATGCAGCTCAGAACATCAAATGAACATTCCAACCTGCTTAAAATCCAGCTCTACACCTCTAGCTTCATGACTTTCCAACAGCAACAATGTTTTAATCAAGACAGAAAACAAACAGCAGAACTGTCTGAACTTCGGTTTTATAGTTCCAGTCGACAGGCGTGACGTAACCCTACTGATTACTGATAGACTGTCACCTGCCAAACAACCAATCACGCTTAGAAAAGGGGGAATAACATCCACTTTATCCACAGATTTGAAAGGTACGAGAAACGAGATCCTTGATAGAAATGTAGTGAAGTAAAAAGTATAGTATTTGCCTTTCAGATGTAGTGAAGTGAAAGTCAGATGTTTTCAAGAGAAATAATTACTTATAAAGTACAGATAATTAAAATCCCTACTTAAGTACAGTACTGCCTACTTAGTTACTTAGTTGTGATAAATGAAATTACTGCCTTCGTGATTTCTTTTTTCTCCTCCCCTTTTGCTCCTTTAACTGCTTCCACAGTTTTTGTTGTAGATATACCGTTTACAACCTGTACCCCATAAGTCATTGAAGAAACTATGCCCTTAGAAAATTTTAGGTTTCGGCATGCTGTTGCCATTAGCCATTTTGCAGCAAGGTCGATTTTCAGATGTGCAAATTAGGGTTTGACTTCATAAACTTTGTGTGGAAAACTTATGTGCCTGGCAAATTTGTCTCAAACCACTCACAATTTTGCCATTGTTACAAACTGTTTTGGCAAATCACTGGCAAATACATTTGCCACTAGCAGCAATTTGTCCTTGTTTCCAGAATAACATGGCTGCAAGTTTGTTAATAGTGGCTGACAATGCAAACCTGTAATACATATTCTGCCAAACTCCAATTTCTTTTTACAAATTAACCACAAGTTTACCACAACCTGTCAAGAATGTGATTTAGTTTTTAATAATGGCTTTGCATTCCCCGTCAGTAGTTCAATCCGTAACCCTATTTTTTGCCTTTTTTTTTTCAGGTTAAAAGCATTTAGTTTGTTTGTTGGCTATAAGGACAACATCATGAAGGCGGTTATTGGCGTTGGCCAGTGAATAACAGTAATGGCGCTTCTAGTTTTCTTTTGTGGTTAGCGTTTCTGGGATATGAGATTTGCCAAAGGAAATAACAGAACTTCCTTTTAAACTCACAATGTACAATCAGATGGAAAAACAAACATGTTTTTGTATAATGTTTGTATTTTAAGGTCAATTAAAGGCACAAGATCAACACTCAAATATTTCCGCTGGTTAAAGCCAAGCGTGCATGCAGTGATCTAATTGAGTTTTGACTTATTTAACTCTAGATTAAGAGGATTTTGATTGGACAGTCAGGTTTATTGGTGGTGAACTGAGTCAATTAGAGATATTTTAGGCCCGTCAGTCTCTGAGGCAGGTATCAACATTTCTAAAGAACTCCCAGCAGTTAGGTACCAAAACCTTTTCACACTAATCACACCATCCAAGCTGCTGTCTACCTGCTGTTCTGTTTCTATAGAGAGGATGCTTGATTAAAGGATAAGGGAATGTCTTTTCCAAAAGGTTAAGTCGAAACAAAAGAAGTCTGTATCCTTTTAATTAAGCCAATAGTAGGGGTTGTTATCCGTGTGAGACGCAGAGGAGACAGAAAGTGGTGAGGTTCATTAACGCGTTTCTGAGGGCGGATTAAATTGCTCGCCTTTACCCATATTTGTTTATATCCACCTCATCACAGCATCACTTAGAGGAAGCAGAGACTTGCTGCTATTATTTTGGGTGTGAATGGTTGATTGGAACCAATAAATAGAAGTGCCCTACACAAGGTAAGTTCAGAGATCTTCCCAAGACCATAATTTCAAGGTAGAAGTGAGATTTCGTTTTCATCGTCCAAGTTGAAGTTCTGCAAGTCAACCAACTGATTGAGAAACAAGCCCAGGCTAACTTTGCTTTTTACTTTCGAGCCCTACTTTTGATCCAAATCCATCAATGGCCTTTCTGAGGTTTTCAGCACCAGGGTAAAAAACAGTTTTTTCAAGGTTTACCATGCTTTTCCATTATTCCGACATTTCCTTGGATCAGTGTTGATCACTGGTTCGATGCAGTATGTAATACAACAATATTACCAAGCAAAAGAAGTTTGAGTAATTGATGTGATATTGTGTGATCTAACTGCCGACGCTCGCTTTACTGCATTTAGGAGAGTTCTACTGTTTTTAGGGTTCCACAGTTTGTGGGTGGTGAAAAATTTGTGGAACTTCTTCTTGATAAATCTAACAGAGAAGTAATGCTGCAAGAGAAATAACTGTAGTCATATTAACTGTAATTCTTTCTTTCACCAACAATGTGACAATAATTTGTCTTTTCGGTTCTGAATGTGCAGTTTAAGTTTAGTTTCTTACATAGTAATAATGTGTGTTGTGAAAAGGAATTTTCATTTTCCATCTGCAAACAAACAGAACACTGCGGCTACTAAACAAATAAGATGAATAAGTTGCATTAAGTGGAATGTTGACGTTTAAAAATTGAGATCTTAGGCCATAACACTTTTATTATACTTTACAAACCAGGCTCTCTGCCCTGTCAGTGTTCTGCTCTGGCCTCTACTTTCAAGTTTTGTGATTCGGATGGAGAATCAGATCAACTATGCCGCCATCGGCTGTGCCGCTCGAGAGTTCAGCTTAGGCCTGAAGTCTGCCAGGCAGTCTGCACATCATCAATACTGACGCCTGCTGGGGGCGCCAGGAGACCTGGGAGGTGAGACACCAAACTCCAACACACACACACACACACACACACACACACACACTCAGCACGCAGGCTATAATAAACACACATACATTTGCTACTGCTTAGGACAAGAATGGATCCTGAAAGCTTGGCTCGCAGAAGCGAGGCATAATCACACGATGGTTCAATCCTGACCACTAAGGTAAGTGCACGTAAGGGTAGTGGTGTAAGGTACTGCTGAGGTACTTAGAAGCAAGGTAACGTCTCCAAGTACTGCTCCTGTGCTGTCCATGTCAGCTGCCCACTGCACCTTCACGCATGGGTCACATTTCATTGTGGTGCGCTGTGGTGTGTCTACACGACAAATAATTACTCACTTCAATAATAGGATTTTGGTTTGTTTGAAGGCTTGTTGAACAAAAATTCTGTAGAGGAGCTGAAAAATACTTTTGGATGAGAAGAGAAAAAAGAGCTGAAGCGTTTGTTCAAGACCCAGATTAGTGGGGCCAAATAAATGTTGGAAATTTTGCTCTCTCGCTCTTAACTTTAATTATTTCAGATCATGCATTTCCTCTTGGTCCAGCAGAAATTAAATTCGTCGCTATTAATAATCAGTAAAAATGGTTTTATAACTGTCTTAATGAAACAGAGGTCAAAAGTACTTAGGTTTTAAGTACGACCCAAATAATCACTCAGTAAAATAACTTCCTTGTGTTTAAACTGGTGGCAACATTTGCTTGGTCAGGTAAAAAAACATGTATGATTTTTATTCCGGACTGCTCTAGACTCTCATAACGACTGAACAAAACCTTTATAAGCCTTTAAAAGTCAAAATGACAATGATTAGAAAATTTAACGATATGATTTAATAATTAATCAAATATGAAGAACACAAGACACTCCTTGAACTACGAGCTTCTTCTTCAGCTGTTTTGCCATAAAAGTATGTGGTTTGTTAGATCATTCTTTTATTCATTTTTAACGAATAAGTTCTTGGAAAAAGTGAATGGTGAATTAAAGACATTGAAAAAGGGTTTTGGCTTAAATTTAAAAAATGTAATGAATGAATGAATGAATGACACATGGATTGTTTTTCATTTTTCATATTTTATTTAAGCGTAAAATTGAAATTTAGGAAATGATATTCATTTTTTAAGCCAAAACAAATCTTGGAGAAAAGTTTAGATTTTGGTTGGCTTTCATTTGAAGAACGATATGTATGACACAGGTTGTTATCTGATTTAAATTTGAGCAGAAAATATCAGGAAATCATATTTGTGACTTCTGCACGCTGAAACCAGTCGCTTGTGGTTTCCAAGAAAACAGCTATTTATGTTGGCGTGAGCTAAAAATGGTGGATTTTTTGTTTTTGGTGTTTTGAAACAGTGGAAGGTCTATACTGTACTGTTGTCAATAAATTTTCCAGCAGAATGTTAAAAGTTTCTGTTTTGACCGCTCTACTTCAATATTTACGGTAACTCCACTGGTTGACTAGCGTGAAGATATTTTCTGGCCCAGTTAACCTAACGAGGTAGGATATCCGCGGTGGCTGTGAATGCAGCGCAGGGCTACCGTGAATGCAAACGAGTCATGACCGCACTAAGCGCTCAGAGTGCTACGGCGATAGTCAACTTCAAAGCAGATTCGCTTTCTCACTTGGCGTGACAGGAGAAGCCCCACTTTTGAATGTTGATATCTCAGTCATTTGTCGTCCAATTCATTCGATATAGGTATCGTTTTGAAGGTTGCTTTATGCCCTTTCATAAAAACATTTTTAGAAAATTTTGAAAATTTGAGCCGGGCGACTGATTTGCCATGGAGGTCAGTATTTAAAAAAATCATATTCATGTTTTCTATTTTGGCTTATATTTGAAACACGCTTTGGACACTTGGATTTGGTAGTTGATTTGTACAGTACGTATTTTCATTATTTCCATTTAGTTATTTTTGCTTTTTTTTTTTAACAGAAGCCGGTGCTGGAGTCATTTACATTGAGTCGTGCACTAACGCCTGCAATTCCTACAACCGCCCAGACTGGTAACAGCAGCTGCTCAACTGTACGGCCGATGCGACCCCAGCTATAGCTACCCTAAGCCCTGGCGCTGTAACTGGTGACGCTGCAGCACTCTCCACCAATCAATACCGTGTCATGACCAGGGGGCAGTTACACCACTTTCACACCCCTCACCAGGCACACACACAACCCTAACCCTAATCTTAAACTGATTTCTGGAATAAAAATTATGAATGCATCGCAGTTTGAGTCCTGGAGCAGTGTTTCAACCAAAAAGTGGCAGTGTGTGTATGTGTGTGTGTGTGTACTCTGCATTTAGGGTTTTTAGGACTTGTTTGTTCCCCAAAAAGTTAGAAAAACTAGGATTTGTTTATTTTATGGCTTGTGAATGTGAAGAGCGAACCAAAAGATTTAGGTTTAGTCGGAGTTAGCTGTAGTAGTATTTACATCTGGTCATTAGAGGAGTCATTGAGAGTCCCTCACAAAGATAGTAATACAAGAGTGTGTGTAAGGTGAAAGGGAGTGACTATTTGTCATTAGAATACAGCACAGCACACTGTGCACCACAACGACATGAGACCCATCCTCAAGGGGCAGGGATAGCTGACATGGGCAGTGCAACCGGAGAGCAGTGCGTGGGGGATCTGCACTTGCTCATGAGCAATTTCAGTGCGGTACCTTTACTGGTCCTGATTCAAACTGGTGACTCCAGATCAGACTCCCAACTGCCAGGCTACCATCTAACCCAACTGTATGGTGTGTGCGTGTGAGAGAGAGAGAGAGAGAGAGAGAGAGAGAGAGCAAAAGAGGGCAGGATTGAGAGAGCAAGCCAGGGAGAGAGAGACAGAAATAAATAGAGAGGGAGAGAAAAACATTCAGAGTGGAGAGAGAGAGAGAGAGAGGAAAATTGAGGGAAAAAATGTAATGGGAGAAAGGAGAAGAAGAAGAAACAGAGTGTATTTCCCCACCGTCAGATTTGTATTAACACACTCAATGCTAAAGTAACACTCTGACAAACAGATTTGGTTAAAGTGGCTAAAAGTTGATGAAAAATCTGTAATGGAAATTTAAGGTGGAAATGGAAATTTAGGAGTGAAACAGACACACACTGCAGATCAAGAGGCAGACGCAGCACCAGACAGCGGCACATGAGACTTCTAGAAGGTTACATAACACACACACACACACACACACACACACACTAGTAAACTATCTTTGTGGAGACATTCCATAGACTCTCATAATGACTAGATGTATATAATTCTACAGCTAATCCTAACCCCAAACTTAACCTCTGTAACCAAATGCACATCTTTTATCTCTTGTAGTTTCTCAAATAAAACATGCACATTTTCTATAAAGTAGAACCTCGCAAATGTCCCCAGAAAGCCATTAAAAAAACAAATAAAAGTGATTTTAGGGCAAAGGCCCAAAAGGGTCCCCACAATGCATAAAAACATGGTACACACACCCCTGCTGTGTGGTTGGTGGAAGCGACAGAGGCAGGGTAATGTAACAATTAGGGAGTTCACCCCAAAGTGACTCTAAGGTCGCCGCCTGTCCCAGACCAGTAAAGGTACCACTGAGGCACGCCCATGAGCAAGCACCGCCCACAAGCACCTGCCCCCCTGCCACTGAATGTCAGCTGCCCACTGCCCCTTCTGAGGGTCACACTACGCACAGGTCACGCTAGTTTAAACCGTGGTAATACACACAACCACGGAACACACACAAAACACACCGAACCATAATTTAAACTACAGTAACACACACTCTCACACAAACACACATCCCCTAAACTTAAACTACAGTAACACACACTCTCACACAAACACACATCCCCAAACTTAAAACCCCAAACTACAGTAACACACACTCTCACACAAACACACATCCCTAAACTTAAAACTCACAGTAACACACACTCACACAAACACACATCCCCTAAACTTAAACTACAGTAACACACACTCTCACACAAACACACATCCCCTAAACCTAAACTAACAAACACACACACCTAATGACATGATACCACTTTTATTTGTCCAATACCGATATTGTACATTTAGATACTTGCATTAAATTCATTATTCATAAAGAGGGACAAATCATCTGGAAATGTTTTGAAAAAAAAAAAAAAAAAAAGAATAATTTTTAAAAACTGATTTCAGTAGTGAAACAGGAGTGCATATCATGGACCATGTGCAATATCGCCACGGACCACTAGGGACAACAGACCACCAATTGAAAATCGATATAATTGATTATTGTCCATGTCTACATTGTGATCGATTGTGACTTATTTCAACACCACATTGCACATGTTAACATCTTGATTAATATCTTTTGTTGCTGTGCCTTTCGTTTTGTATTTTTAGCTGCTCTCTCAGCCACTGTAACCAGGTCCTCACTGACACCCAAAAACTCTGCAGGAACTCCAAAAACAGAATTGCCATCCTTCATCAGTGCCCTGCGTTCACCTGCTCTTACATAATCCTGTATTACCCTCTCTCCCCCCACACACTCACATAAACACCGCTTTTCCAGAGCCTGTCATAACGAGGATGTTCTGCCCTAATGTAAAAGTGATGAGAAATTTGTCTCCCTACACAGCTTTCGTTTATGAGCTACAGACCAATAGCGATCACAAATCTGATTACCGCTTTCTTCACCTTCCCTAAAAATGACAGTTATATAAAACTTTCAGCAAACACCTAACAGCCATTACCAAAATAATGGTTTTCTTTGTAAATTACTTACACTAACTTATATTCAGAATCATTATACTAAATCGAGATGTTACAATCCTCTAGAAGAGCGTGAAAATCTAGTTGGAACTCTAAGGAACGGGAGGCCTTATTAGTTTTAAACAAAAGACCTGCTTGAAAATCGTACTCCTGTAAAGATGCTTTTTTGTTTCAGTGTTTAATATTAACACCAACGGCAGACAGTAACGAAATAAATGTCCTTTGTGGCTCTGCTTAAGTTGCTTTTTTGTGTATTTCTACTTTTGTTTTTATTTGGGTATACTTTTCTCTTTTAAAGTCCAAAATCTTAATTTCTAATCCTGTACATTCTGCCAGTTAATGTTTATGCCCAAAGACTCGACCAGATGGCATATTGTAAAGGAAAATTCATTATGAACCTGTTCTTAATCCAAGTTTTTATTAAACTTGTAACTAAGTTACAAATAAATCTTAAACCCAAACCTTGCCTGTTCTCAGTTCCTGTTTGACAGTCATTATAGCCGTTCGGTTCAACCAATGTGAGGACATTACAAAAGTAACACAATTACAGTAATGTATTACTTTTTGCTGTAAAGCAGTAATTTAAGGCATTACTAATACATTTTCAGTAATATTATACTCTCAAGGATTAAAACACAAAAATACTGTGACAAAAAAAATGTGGTGGACCGGAGAAGTGGGGTGGGGGGAAAACGAAGGTGTTGGGTCACTCTGAACCAATTTGGACTGATTTTGGCCGATAAAATTAGCTGCTTTTGGCCTTTATGGGAGAGAACTACATTTCCCACAATCCCCCGCGCGCCGCTCAGAGTAGCGTCACAATAAAGCGACGAATGGGCGTTCCGTTAAAAATCTAAATAAATGGCTGTATTGTGACTAGAACGCTGGTTGTTTTAGTTGTTAATCAGCTAAAATATGGGTTTTTGTCTGTTATAAAGTGAAAGATTTGGCTGAACTTGAGCGTTTTAGCGATGAATGGCGTTTTAAGGGAGTCACGCGCGCTCACGAACACAGTTTACATCGTGAAAAATCTCATTTATGCATGTTACGCATTTACTTCTGTTTTTGAGGACGATTTACTCACAAATACTTTCACGTACAGAAAGATCGGGAAAGATAAGCCTTGATCACAGAACTGAAAACGTTGTGCGTCACTAATAAGCGTCCATGTGAAACACAAGAAGAGCAGCTCTAGCGAGGGAAAATACTTAAACTAAGCTTCGATTCTAGAACAATCGCCTCGACCATCTTTGTAATCCGATTATTCTAGTTATTTGAATAATCATATCAACCCTAGTCTTTGGCTACATTCACACTGCCATGCTGAAGCGACTCAAATCGGATTTTTTGTCTTAATGTGACACAGATCTGATCTTTTCAGGGCTGTGTTGACATGCAAATCTGATCTTTTCAAATCGGATTTGTGTCACTTTCATATGTGGTACTAAATCTCATACGTATCCGATTCGCGGCCATGCGACCTGAATGTGAACGCTCAGATCGGAATTCATGCGGCTTTTTGTTTATACGCATGCGCTGACATCATCAGCCTGCACCGGCAGCGCGGGAAGGTAAAAATGGAGGAGAGCTGCGATAACAGAAAAAGCTAGCCGCCTGACTTTTCTTCTCATTTTCGACCTGCTCGTGTACAGCTGATTCACTGTTTGTCTTCCTCCAGAGCAAAGTGCGATACATGCGTGAGCTACTAACGCCTCCATTTTTAATGCCAGGAGTCGTCCCACAGATATGACGTTTTTTGTTGTTGGTGACGCAGTTGACCCGTGTAAAAACGTATCAGTGTGCGCACGCGTGACGTTTCGGAGGACCGATGCGTTTGCATTACAGTCAGATACAGGTCACTTGTAGTTATGAATGTGAACCGTCAAGATAGACAAATCCGATCTGAGCAAAAAATCGGAATTGAACGATGTGGATGGTAGTGTGAACGTAGCCTTAAATACAACATTTCACCGAATACGACAATGTGGCATTCGGAAGAAAAAGGTAAAACAGATGTAAAGTAAGAAAAAAGGTGGGATAAAGTGGAGT
The DNA here is from genome assembly GCA_032718565.1 of Distichodus sexfasciatus. Taxonomy (NCBI): domain Eukaryota; kingdom Metazoa; phylum Chordata; class Actinopteri; order Characiformes; family Distichodontidae; genus Distichodus; species Distichodus sexfasciatus. The sequence continues at coordinate 302,055 of JAVGVS010000395.1, read as the reverse complement.
AGTGGGATGAAAAGGTCAGAATGATGTCACAGAGCAGGAAAAACCTGACCAGTAAGGAAAAAAGCATGCAGTTTGAGTTCATCAAGAAAATATCCAACATGTTGAGCTGATTTTAAAAAACCCAGAAGTATTTAGTTCCAAAAAATGGGAAGATGAAGAAGAATGGCATGTGAAAGTGATTTCAATAAATAAATAAATAAATATCAGACACCAGACAGATTGTTCACAGTAAACTAATTGATATTCAGTGCACCACTTTGAAGGTTCCAAGATTCCATTCATTATATTCCTCTAACAAGCTTTTTTGGTGCACTTCTACTTCAGCATCTCATTTTCTGTTTGTTTACTTCAACGTCAAGCATTTTAATGAAACCATAACTTGAAGTTCTCTCACGACTATTAGGAGAATAGGAGACGTAAGTGAATGCATGGCCTTACACCCCTTAGCAGCCATTGCGCTGATTTGGAATGAAATGGACTGAAAGGTCAGGGCTGAAACGCCCGCTAAAGCACATCACATCATTTCTGATAAATACCGTCAGAAAATTGTGCAATAAAAAGTTAATGAAGCATGAATGGCAAATTTTCCTGCATGCCAAGAGTCAAGGGATCAAATCATCGTCTAATTCAGTGTCTGTAATGTAATATTTGTATTTACTGTGTAAGTGCAACAGTGTACTTCTTCTTCTCCACACTTTAACACCTTCCATCGTTTTTGTCGTAGAGACGCTGTATATGGCTCAAAATGTTCATCTCACCAGTAGGTTTGATATTACTTCTCTTGTTACCAGTCCCAATTGCAACACTTTCCCCCTTCATTTTCGATGGAAAAATGTTCAATCCCAATTTGCCCGTCCCTATTAATGAGAACATTATGCTATTACTTTTCCTATTACTCTTTCCAGACATGAGTGTCCTCTAGTGTCGAGGAGAGAGAACGGTATTCGTGGTCGTTACTAGGGCTGGGTTCAAAACATCGATTCACCGATCAATATCGATTCTCGTTGGAAAAATACGATATCGATTCAAAAATTCGCGGATCGATCTTTTCCTGCGGCTATGCACTAGTTCTCGCGACCGCGCAAGGAGAGCTATAAAAACGTGAGACCGGCGAAACCGAAACCAAATAGAGCCATGGCTGAAGCTGCTCCGCTCAAATCACTGTCTGGCCTAATTTTACAACCAAGCAAAACTAGTATTGACGCAAAGAAATCTCTAAATAAATCGATATCGAATCGAGAATTGAATCGGATCATGACCTTGTGAATCGGAATCGAATCGATTCAGGAAATCAGCAACGATACCCAGCCCTAGTCATTACACTTCAGCAGCGTTTATCAACAACCATTTTTTTTCCCCTCCTATATGCTTTCTTTTCACATCCCTCCTTTTTTCTTCCATATTAAATATAATTCGTATTTTTACCATCTAGGTCAAATATCATCAGAAGAAACCGCTATAAACAGCCTTTATTACGTAAAGTTTCCCCTTTTTACCACTTTATCCCTTCCTATTTTTGCAGCTTTCATCAGGAATTATCCATGTAGATGACACTTAATTCTTTCCAGGATTTTTTTTAACCACCCCAGACTTCCACAAGGACAAAACTTCAGAATCCGAAACCAAATCCAAAGTCACTGTTAGTCTGAATCTCTCAGGCAACTCTGGTTATGTAACAGCCCTCTACACTGCATGGAGTTAACACACGGTGACGCGAACTCACATTACCTCTAACCCGATCGAGGTCTGAGGGCTCTGGGAGAGTATCGGTACTCGGTGTCGTTGTTTCCCACCAGGGAGAGATCCATAAATCCAGGATGGGAGTATCGGTGACCGGGATACGGATGGGAGAAGATACAGAAGGGCTAATGAAGGCCCAATACTCACAGATTCATTTACAGTTAGTGTTGTTGAGGAGCTAAATAAAATGAGTGACATTACTAACTTAACTACTATTAATAAGGAGAAATTAATGTCGCAAAGCTAAAATTTAAATGCTGTAGTTTTAAAAGTCACTTTTTACAAATAGCCATGTAGCGTGACAAAACTACATCGGTATGTACATCTCTTTAAATAGACGGGTATTATTTAGCAGCAGGTGTTTCTGATTAGTGTTAAATTGACACAAGTGGCAATTGATAGGCTACGGTATCTGCGAGGCGATAACTGTACTACAATAGTGTAGCTATAATATCTTGTAAAACTACAAAAATTGTTCAAAAAAGGCTGGAGCAAAGGGCCATTCATAACGCAAGTAACCGGTGGTGAAAGGGGGGGTTTGTCTCTTTTTACAACTTGTTTCTGGTTGGGGTTCTGGTGGAGGGCAAAGCATCATCTGATAGACTACTGTCTGTGTGGCGTCATAGTGCATTCTTGGCAGGTACAAGATGGAGTCGGGGATGCAAAAATCTGTAGTCATAAAATAGCTTGGATGTAGTTAGCTACTAGTTTCTCTGTAGCTTGTAGTGTAGCTAACTTCAGTATTAAAACAGTAGCTTTATTGTAGCTACTTGCAATCAGAAGCTCTTGTCTAGTTTTTGTGCTTCTGTGTCTACTATTCTGATTCTTCATCTGGTAAGCTAGTTCGTGATTCATCTGTTGTTTAAACTGAACTCTACTACTTAGTTGTGCACTTAGACTGTTGTGCTTAGCTGCTTGATTCTTTGCTTCATTAGCTGAAACCCATACACTGCTGTTGTTCTGTTGTGTGTTAGTTTCACTACAATCTACCTGACCATTGTCACCTGGTGTAAGTGAGGCAGGGGTTAATTAAGACTACGTCTACACTAATCCGGATAAATTTGAAAATGGTGTTTTCGTCTAAAAACGCTCCGCGTCCACACTATCGTTTTCAGTCGTTTCCGAAGAGTTGATCATCCACACTGAAACGACTGAAAACGCTTACGATTCGACCTGCGTCATTTCCGTCTGCCGTTTATTTACTTTCCGGCTCTTTGAGAGCATGTACAAACTGATATTAATGTTTAATAGGGCTGTCAAAATTGACAGCAAACAAAACAACTGCTGTACAATGCCGTCCGCCATCTTAGTTGAATTGGTCACATGACTGCATCATATGACTAAAATGCGTCATCATTTTCGAAAGCCTCCGTTTTCACAGTCCACACTGCGACGCGAAAATGGCGTTTTCAAATTTATCCATTTTGGAGAGCGTTTCCAAAAAGCTCCGTTTTCCTTGACGAAAAACGCCGTCTCAGTGTGGACGGAAGGCCAAAACGGAGAGAAAAAGATGCGTTTTCAAACGAAAACGTATTAGTGTGGACATGGTCTAAGTGTTAATCTGCGGGTGTGGCCTCCACTCACCTACAGTTTAAAAGGAGAAGACACAGAAGCACAAGCCTAAAGCCTATCCTAAATGATCCTTCTTTTAAACTGTAGGTGAGTGGATTTGGTGGCTGCTTTAATTTTAGTCTCAGTCAACAGATGAAAACTCTTGCAAAGTCATTTCTTTCCTTCATACACGTATAAAGAGCTGGTCAACTCAAGCTAGCTCACTTAACACACCAAGCCAGCCAGCGTTACCCCAACAAAAGCAATGTTTGAGGCAGGTTTCTGGCAAATTTCCAGAATATGTTGCCACAAGTTTGCCGTTGTCAGCCACTAATGGCAAATTTGCAGCAATGTTCTGGCAGCAATGACAAATTGCCACTAGTCGTAAATGTATTTACCAGTGATTTGCCAAAATAATTAGCCAGTAATGACAAACTTGTAGTGAACCTTTAGTGACAAATTTGCCAGGGGCATAAGTTTTACATGAGGTTTGCTAGAAGTCCACTGTAAGTTGGACAAACCTAATTTGCAGGTTAAAAAAAATGACCTCACTGCACATTTGTGGCAGCATTTCCAAAGGTTAACAGCAACTGTTTGATTGAAGCCTAAAATTTTTTGTAAGGGTAGCCTTGCTAAATAGATGCATTTGAAACGACTGAGTTAACATTAGCTTATCAACTTTTAATCAAAAGCAGCACGGAAAGCTGAGGTTTAAAAGTAGATTCCTTAACACTGCTCGCAGTGGAGCTTCTTTAAAGTGCCACTTGGGTTTAACACTTTTATCTTTTAATAAAATATTAGAAGAAATACTTGTACCATTAATTTGATATCACTGATTTTTACAGATTAGTTTGAAGAGGCACCGTTTTGCTCAAACGTGGTGTTGCGTGTAATGAAAGCCCTGCTTCCTATTCCACATGGAGACGTGATGAAGGGTTTGGAGAAGGATCGGAAGAGTGAAATGAAGAGAACGAGAGAAAAAAAGCAACATTTTAGTCCCTTCTTCGCCCACCATCACAGGCCTCCTTCTGAAGTCACAGCAGGGGAATAAAACCCAACTTTTTCTCCCGCATTCTTCTCTCTTTGTCTCCTTCTTCAAATTACTGTCATTTTGACTCAGCCTTTTCCTTTTAAATATGCTGAAATCCTTTTTTCACAGAAGTTATCTGAAGTTTCATTGTCATTCGAGCAGTTTTTGGAGGTAATCAGTTCACAGCGGAGCTTAAAGCCTTTTAAACACAAGCAGCTCACCTGAAATTATGGACTGTCACACAAATTTAAGGTGGTTTGGACATCGTAGAAAGCAAAAAAAACACTTATAACCACCTTCATACGGTGAGTAAAATAAATACATTTATTTTATTTTATTTTATTAGTCAACATTTGCCATAATTTTGGTAAATGTCGACTAATAAAATAAAATAAATTTATGCACATTAAGATTTGTCTGATTATTAGCATGATGATATCGGAATCGTATCAGAATCGTCCGCTAGTTGCTTTTTTTTTTTAAGTCATTGGCATCGGACCGATGCTTAGATTTGCCCGATATTTCCAGCTGATATTTGATGATGCATTTATTGTATACCCGAAATTAGCGCTTGTGCCAGCCATGTCCAAAGTCTGAGGTGTGCTTTTATACGGCCCACGCCTTCTGTCTTTAAATGTATGGCGTTATTTTGAGCACGCAGTGGAGCGTTTGGAAGCAAAATCTGGTCTTTACGCGCTCAACTCTGTCTGCAGTCACACTTGAGCCTGCCTTCTTCATTTATGGGCATCACCAGATATTAGCATGAAAAACATAGGATATCAGCATAATTCCCATATCATGCATCCCTAATTATTATCATATTGCCATGGGTTTTGCCAACATCTTGCAAAACCCAAACGATTTTTGAAGCAAATCATAATTGACGATGGAATCGACCATTTAAAACATTCTTTGTAACTTACCATTGCAAAAACAGGTAATTGTTGTTCAATCTGGTCATGAATTGCCATTTTTAGTCACTGTTAAGGTTGTCTTGTATCATTAAATATGAAATTGATCCTGTTTCTTGATAATTGTCTTTCCGTAATTGTAACTATAGCTACACTTTTAAGGTGTCGACTCGTAGTTCAACTGTAGTTTTTACTCATATATAAAATATTGACGTTGTTTCTATCTTTTCTTCCTATAGATTTTTTAATCAATTAATTTGAAGATACACCATTTTCTTCAAGCCTATCATGCCAAGTTTAATCAAAGCCCTGCTCCGTATTCCGCATGGGATTCGTCCATACAGAGTTAATAAATAAACATCAGACGATTTTATACTAAACTGCATGCAGTCAACTGCATAATATACAAGCGTTAATAATAATAATAATAATAATAATATCATTCAAATATTACAGTTCAACAATACAGGCTTCATCATCTTTGGCAAGCCAGAACCCAGCTGGACATGCATTAAGAGTATTACGGGGAGAAATAAGTCAGTTTTTCAGTCTCAGTGACGTGTGCAAAAAGGCAAGGTGTCTAACAAAAAGACTGATTCTGGCAAAGAAACAACGAGCCAACGCGGGGGTCGTACCGTCACATGTTCCTGCTTCAGCTACTCCTTAAATCAGACCTTTTGAAAAACTAGGATTTCGCAGAAGTCCGATACGTGAAAAGTAGCTCAGCTGTCCGATCAACTCCAGCTTTTCTGGGATGGGAAAATTTTTCAGAAGGAAACTTCCCATCACAGCTTTTCGGCTTAGACTTATTGCTAAAAATCGTCCGCCCCAGTTGTTGGTGACTGTGGTGCACTGTCCGTTCAACTTGAGAAATTGAGACGGTCAGTTTTAAAAATGGTTTGTCTCCCAAACTGCACCTTGGTCCTTGCCTTAAAACCGTTGTTTAAAAGGTTTTTAAAATTGTCGATTTAAAAAATCGTCCATCTCTAAGGGCCGGGATATACTTAACGCTCGGTACGCTTATGCGCACACATCATGGCTGCCACGTTCAGAAAGTAACACAACGCGTGCACAAGTTCCAGCAAAAACTGGGGTGGCAGTGCATGCAAGTTTTGGTACGTGATGTCAGCATCGTTGTTTACTATCAACATGGCGGAACGGTTTCGGCGTCTTTTTTTGCACCTTCGTAACAACATCTTCAACATCTTTCTTCCCTCATTTCACAGCAAAATCGGCCGATGTTTTCCCGCACTTCTACTTCTTCCTCTTCTTCTCTCACTGGATGCTTTCATAGTGTACACTGCCACCTGTTGGAAGGTTACCAAAAAATATGTGTGCACGTATAGTCAGAACACTGCTTGCATAGCAGAGGGTCCGCAAGTGTATGTGTCACGTAGCGCTAAGTATATCGCAGCCTGACTTGCATCGATTTAAAATTTGTCCATCTCTCTCTGGTCCTTGTCCAAAATTAGGACGGGGCTCACATTGTGACGGACGATTAAAAAAATCATCCGGACGACTTTAAAAATTGTCCACGTCTCAAACTTCCTCCTGGTCCTTGTCCGAATCGGGGCTGGCCGGCACGGAAACGGTGAAAATGTCCTGCGCTTTAAGTTTGAGTCTCTGGTTCTGAGGGACGGACGTCGGCTCGCGCTTCTTCTCCGTCAACAGTTTGAGAATTTGTCCCACCTGTTCTTCCAAGACCGCCATCCTCCCGCTCAGCACCTGAATCTCGCCCTTTAATTCCGTCCTGGCCTCTTGCAACAAGGCGGCCCGAAACGAGAGCTCATGGGCGGCGCAGAATTCCGGCCCGTCCCCGACCCGGTCCAGCCTCTGGTCGCTCTGGGTCAAGCCGCTGTCCCACGAGTCCGTCTTGTGGAGGCAATTCTTCCCCGAATTGCCCACCACCACCACCACGTCGTTGTCGACCGCCCCCTCCGCCTTCCCCTCGATCTGGACCTTCACCTCGGGCGAGAGGCGCTCCATGGACTTTGATCCTTTGATGACGTTGTTAAGCCCTCCTCCTCCTCTCCTCTCTTTACCGTCGTCGTCGGCGACGGCGGGGAAGGACGACGAGCCGGGTGCGGCCGTTTTGTTTTTCAACCTCATCCAACCCCGGTTTCCGGCAGCGATGGCGGGGGCGGCCTGGTTGTTGTTGTTGTTTCCCGGGGCCCGTGTGGCGTTGCTGAGTTTGAGGCAGGCGTTGCCGGCCGCGGCGTCCTCGGTTTCCAGGATGCTGCGGTTGTCGGGCTTGACCGGGTCGCTGGGTTTGGGGAAGGCGTTCTGGATGGGCGTGATTTGCGAAATGGTGACCACGCCGGCGCTTCCGTTCTGCACCGCGTGGAGCGTGTTTTGGGCGACGGGCGTGTGGAGCTGAGTGTGGGAACGGTGAACGAGCGAGTGTGTGTGGAGCGTGTGATGCTGGTTCTTCTCCAGGTCGTGCTGCTGCTGTTGCGTCGCTAAAGCTTCTTGGTTGCGAAGCTCTTTCTGCTGTTTGAACTTCTGGAAGAGTTTTCGGACCGGGTGGTCCACGGGGAGGGTCAGAGGAACCTCGTTCTTGCAGCGCTGGCGCTCCTCTTCCTCCTTCTTCACGTCGCTGATCTTGCGGAAGATGATCTGGAAGAAGCAAGAAAACGGCAGTTAGTCAAAACTACAAGCATTACATCGATTCCTCTGCATGTGAGAGTATTTGTGAGTAATTCCGTGGACAAAAACTGAAGTAACTGCATAAAAATGCGTAAATGACATTTTTTACGATGTAAACACATGTGGTACTCTAATATTCAGTCTAACTGCCTCCAAGTGGCGCGCGGGGATTATGGGAAATGTAGTTCTCCTCCAGAAAGGCCAAAAGCAGCTCATTTTATAGACCCAATCGGCTCAAAAATTACCCCAAAACACCAGTATTTCTTCATTTTTACCTATGGGAGGTAACCGGAGTGTGATTGTTTGAGAGTGTGTGTGCCCTGTGGTGTGTTCTCCCCTGCCCCCTGCCCAGGGTTCCGTAAGTTCCCGGGATAGGCTCCGGTCCCCCCGCAACCCCAGTGAGGATTAAGCGGTTCGGATAATGAGTGAATGAATGAATAGGTATTAAGCATTTTTGTTTAAAGACTAAAACTAAATCTAAATCTACGCTAAGTCGTCTCGATTTATATGTTTGAGTGTCCTTACAAAAGTGCACGCTCCCTCCCGCGGTCGCCATCTTTTTGTTTAACCGTAAACCATCTTAACCACCACAGAATCACGTGCAACGAAGCTGAGGGACGTCATTAATATTTCAACGCGGAACAATTTGTCGAATCCCTCCCTCCCTCCCTCCCCCCCTCCCTCGCAGGTGCTAATTACTCCCTCCCGAGCCCAAGGAAAGCAGCCAGGAGGAAGTAGGGAGGGATGGAGAAAAGGAGGGCAAGAAGTATAGAGGGAGAAGAAAACGAATGTATATTTTAACAGAAAGCCTCCAAAAGCGGGCCCTCGGGAGGGAAGAACACAGAACTGAGTTGAGCGGGACTGACACCAACCGTACACACTTAAATACGGCTTCATTTTCCCGGAAAGGCCGTGTGAGGATCTGAACGTTGCTGCTTTATTTGTGCTATGCTTTAAATTGTGTTCTCAGAGAGGGTAAAAGTGGCCACAGACTAAACTCAGGCAGAAGTACAGATACTTGGAGCAGCCGGTAAGTGAAAGTGAGTGATTATTTGTCATTGTGAACACAGCACAGCACAGCACACAGTGCACCACAACCAAATGGAACCTCTGCATTTGACCCATCCGTGAAGAAGCAGTGGACAGCTAACCAGCGCCCGGGGAGCGGTGCTTGGGGACGGTACCTTGCTCATGAGTACCTCAGTGGTAACTTTACCAGCCCTGGAGTTGAACCTTCGACCTTCTGATCACGGGGCGAACACCCTACCGTTACACCACCAGCTGTCCCCAAAAAATCAGGGGAGAGCACGAACGCAGTCCCCCACTACCAGTCGAGAGTCCCACATTTGGGGAATTCGCAAAGGTCAGTCAACCAGAGTGCAATGGCTGAGCCTCGCCCTGGGCGAACCACCTTCTTGATCATGATATATGAGCCTGTACATTTGTTTTGGTGTGTTTTCAGTTTAATTAGGGGGCCGTGCAGTGGAACACTGCGTGGAACCCTATTGGAATCGTTCTGATTTTTTTTTTTCTGCCTTAAAACGCGTTGTGGAGAAAAAACTGTAAGACCTACAGCTTTGAAATTTGGCAGGTAGGTCCGGTACCCCACCCACTACTCATGCAAAAAATAAATTGCACCAATATAAGCTATTTTGCGTTTTCCCCCAAAAAATTGCATTTTGCCTAATAACTTTTGAACCGTAGCTCTGATTCTAAAAAATCTCATACCATCTTACTCCTTGGGTCAAGATGAACCTTTTAGACCCATTGCATCTACTTCTGCCATATTTGATTTTTCGCTAATTTGCATAATATGCAAAACCCTCTCTTACGAACTAGTCCCTGGATTTTTGTCCAATCTGCATGCAACTGGTATCATTTGAATCCTAAGACATTCTTCTTTAATTATTATCGAGCATATTTTTAATTTAGGTCTTCATTTTTCTGTAATATGCAAATAAATGTGGTGGGCTTGGCATAGGACTGCAACGCCACACACCAAGTGTCATAAAAATCCAGCTCTGGGTGGGCTACGGCTTTGAAATTTGGCAGGTAGGTCTGGTACCCCTCCCACTACTCAGGCAAAAAAAACTGCACCACTCTGCCAGTTGGTGGCGCTATAATAAGCTATTTTGCGTTTTGCCTAATAAGTTTTGAACCGTAGCACCCTAGATAAAAGGATGAAACGTGTCATTTTTCAACATCTGTCCACTTTGATACGTCAAAAACTGATAAAGCTGCAAACTGCATGGCCCCCGTAATCACTGCTGGCAGTTATATTTTTGTTTTCGGAATTGTTATTAAAGTGAGTGATTATTTGTCATTGTGAACACAGCACAGCACAGCATACAGTGCACCACAACCAAATGGAACCTCTGCATTTGACCCATCCGTGAAAGAGCAGTGGGCAGCTGACGTGGGCAGCGTGCAGGGAGCAGTGCTTGGGGACGGTACCTTGCTCACGATTACCTCAGTGATAACTTTACTGGTGTGGGATTCGAACCAGCGATCTTCTGACCAACCGTGACGCCACCAACTGCCCGGCTGAGCCTCACCCTGAGCGAACCACCTTTTTAATCATGGTATCACCCCGCCAGGTAAGTAGCTTTCTTCCTTTTTGTGTGTGCGTCTGAGTTTTGTTGTTTAGTCAACGTCAAAGCTAAAGTGGCAAACAGTTGTAGTCTGCAAGTGCTGTATCGTTTATTCTATTCTCTATTTTTATCTGCCCTGACGATGAAGATTTTATACGGCAAACTAAATAGGCCACATATCCGGGCGTCCCACACACCGTCTGCGTTTGCCTTTTGTCTCTGGCACAAGGATCTCGAATTTTCCCCTATCCTCCCCCCAAAACGCCCACACACCCAATATATATACACACAGACACACACACATCTAGAAGAGCTTGTGGGTAGTCAAAATGAATTTGCTGCAAACCAATCCATCAGTCAAAAGCGCCACAGGAGATGCCAACTTAATAACATAAAACCATGAATACTCATTATAACCCCAAAACACTCCCGAAAACTCCTCGGGCTGCTCCCGTGTGATAAATCGCTTATTTATGACCGGATTTTTAGCGTTTGTAATGAGCACGGCTCCGGATTGAATTAAACTGAACGTAATGAGTGGCGGTGCTGAACGTTCCCTCAAGAGACGCGCTGCAAGACGTATTTATGCACTAATAGATATGGTCATAACTTTCATGCTCCACACTGCTTTTTTATCCTCCTAAATTATATAATTTCGTCTCCCACTCCCCGTCCCTCAAAGCCGCTTTCAAAAACTCATTTCATTTGATGCCGAGGAGCCCGTTCGGATGAATAATGCACGACGGTGCGCTTAGCGAATGTGTTTTTTGGGTCCCAGACGTGGACTCGCGTTTTTGCTGGTGTGTGTCCTCAGCTTACCACTCGCCGAAAACTTGAGCTGAGTAAATACCCACAACAGCCTTCTGCAGGGTAAACTGAGTATTTATGTTTAAATAAATGGGTTATAACACTTTACATTAGTGTGTTATAAATACATTAACTTGCAAATAACCGGAGGAAGTACATGAGGTATGATGACTAATAATACTTAAGCCAATTTTAAAAAGACAGCAGGAAATGTTGCTACACATATTTATCGAGTCCCAAGTTACAAACTAGAAGAGCATCTTCAATAAGAAAAAACAGCTCCATCATATATTATTGGACAACAAATGACTGAGATATCAACATTCAAAGGAGTCGGGTTTCTTCTGTCACGCCAAGTGAAAAACGGAGAAATCTGCCTTTGAAGTTGACTATCGCCGTAGCACTCACAGACGCTTTGTGCGGTCGCGGCTACGTTTGCATTTACGGTAGCCTACGCTGCATTCACAGCCACACAGAATCTTATACCATCTTACTCTTTGGGTCAAGACGAACCTTTTAGATCCAACGCATCTATTTCTGCCATATTTGATTTTTCGCTAATTTGCATAATATGCAAAACCCTCTCTTACGAACTAGACACTGGATTTTTGTCCAATCTGCATGCAACTGGTATCATTTGAATCCCAAGACACTCTTCTTTAATTATTATCGAGCACATTTTTCATTTAGGTCTTCATTTTTCTGTAATATGCAAATAAATGTGGTGGGCTTGGCATAGGACTGCAACACCACACACTAAGTGTCATAGAAATCCGGCTCTGGGTGGGCTACAGCTTTGAAATTTGGCAGGTAGGTCTGCTACCTACCTCAACGTCTGTCCACACTGATAAAGCTGCAAACTGCATGGTCCCCGTAATCACTGCTTGCAGTTATATTTTATTTATGTGTTTGGTTTGGAATTGTGTTATGTTTAGGTGGAATTTGTTGTTTGAGATTTTTAGACGGAGATTCTATCGGTGGTGTTGACGTGCCGCATGCATATGTTTGTTTACGTTTACCGACTATTTAAAGCCTTCCCGTTCTGTCCCCGGCACCGGGGGCGATCGGGCTCTAGCCATTAAGGAAATATTTGACTTAAATACTGTCTTCCTAACTAAATACTGTCTTCCTAACAATGTAATTTAACTGAACAGATCGGCTCCAGTGGACGGCACGGTGGCGCAGCGAGAAGGTCCTGGCTTCGAACCCCGGGGACGGCCTTAGGGCCTTTCTGTGTGGAGTTTGCATGCTCTCCCCGTGTTAGCGCAGGTTTCCTCCGGGTGCTCCGGTTTCCTCCCACAGTCCAAAGGCATGCGTTATAGGTTAATTGATGACTCTAAATTGGCCCTTAGGGTGTGAAAGTGTGTGTGATTGTGTGAGTTGGTCCCCGCCCTGCACCCGAAAGTTGCTGGGATAGGCTCCAGTCCCCCCGCGACCCCGGTTGGGATTACAGCGGTTCGGAAAATGAATGAATGAATGAAGATCGGCTCCATAGTTCGGCTCAATGCCTCCGATACCCGATCCAGCTATTTGAGTAGTTATCGGACCGATATCCAGTCCATGTATCGGGTCGGTGCCATCTCTAATTTAAACTTGACTGCAACTATGACTAAAATGTGACTGAAACTAAGATGCATTTTAGTCAAACATTTAGTTAAGACATTTTAATTTAAAACTAAAATTAAGAGGAAGACTAACGCTCAAGATGAAACAGTCCAATACACAGCATTCTGAGAGAAATCATTTAAAAAACAAATGGCCATTTGGAAAACATCTTCTCATGGCAGTCAAATCACGCTCTACAGTCTGCTAAATATTACTGGCACAGTTGGCATGAGGTTGCTACAGCTGCATGGTTGGCAAAAGAAAGAAAGATCTTGGAGACGAGCGTGTCCATATGTCACCCAGTTCTCCTTGTCCTCATTTCTACTGACCCAATAATTCCCCCCTTCTGCTGAAAGACTGGAGTAATTAAGGCTGATTAAGGCTGCATGGAAATTTTTCAGTTCCGATACTGATTCTGATACCGGGCTTTGGGTATCGGCCGATCCCGAGTATTGATCCCATATAGTTTTTTCTCTTTGAGGAGGAGACTGAGATTATTTTGTTATGCTTAAGAAAATACTTCACTTAAATACTGTTTTCCTAACTAAAACTATGTAATAATTACACGCCCATAAAATCATATATATACTTTCTCATGTACTTATTGGCCTTTTTTGCCAATGCCTCCTTTTTTTTAATAAGCCAACTGTCTTGTGAATTTTAAATTCCCATATCACAATTCAACTAATCAATGGGCTTTATCCGGGCCTGGGCATTATAGATTGTGAAACATAAAAAGGCATGGAGCTCACCCATAAGCCGGAGGAAAAGATGCCAATTTAGTACGTGGCACACATTTTAAAGGGCCTTCAATGTCACAAAAAAAGCTGTAATCCTCGACGGGACGCTGCTTGAATAAATAAAAACTACAGCATTGACACTTTTGTTGAAGACCTCAGAATGGATTAACCCACTTTCTTTTATTAGCATGATAAACTCTCATTCAGCATCTTACTGCGCCCAAAACAATACATCAAGCTGTGAACACTCAGCCCTTTCTGAAGGCAGTTCTCAGTTTAGAAAGTGATGTGGGACAAAAATCTGTTTCAAGTTTTGAAATAAAGAGTTGGAAGAGTTAGTTAGATCGGACTTAAAGTTCTAAAGTAATATGAATATGAATAGCTAGTGCAGATGTTGGACGTAAATAATGTTATATACGTATGTATATATTCATTACACACAATAAATAACATTATATCATTTCATTTCATTTACAGTTTGCCTTCAACATAACTGATGATGTAGTTTAGTGAGTGATTATTTGTCACTGTGAACACAGCACAGCACACTGCACCACAAAAAAAGGTGACCTCTGCATTTGACCCGTCCACAAAGGAGGAGTGGGCAGCCAACAAGGACAGCACCCGGGGAGCAGTGTTTGGGGATGGTACCTCGCTCTGGAGTACCTCTGTGATACCTTTACCGGACCTTGCAACTTTCCGTTCACGGTGCGAACTTCCAAACCATTACACTATCAACTGCTTCAAATGCTAAACAAACCGGAGCACCGGCAGAGACCCACGCTAACACGGTGAGAGTATGCAAACTCCACACACAACGGCCGACTCAGGGATTGAACCCAGAACCTTCTCGTTGTGATACGGCAGCACTAACAATGATCTTTATTGAAAGTTTCCTGCATGGGGTTCTTGGTTCCAGACCAGATTCCCATCCTGGCCAATGTAAAAACGTGGTACAAATTTCAAATCGGGAACCGACACCGACACAGCACAGTGGCTAATGGATACTGGATAGTTTAGATATATTCTTCATAGAGAGGTGGGTGGGGTGCCTCAAGATTCTGTTCTTGGACCTTGGTCATTTTCTGTTGACAATTTACAAACTGATTTTAATAAATGTGACCCTCCACGGCAAAACCAGTTGCTTGTCGCAACGGAGGTTTCCGAGAAAAAAACGACTGTTTATGTTGCGTGGGGTAGAATTTTGGATTTTTTGTTTTGAAGCAGTGGAAGGTCTATACTGTACTGTTGTGAGTAAATTTGGCTGAAAAACTTACCCTTTCCATCCTAAAAACGTGACTTTCTTGAGGTGAGGAATTCAATTCCAGCAGAATGTTAAAAGTTTCTGTTTTGACCGCTCTACTTCAATATTTACGGTAAATCCACTGGTCGACTAGCGTGAAGATATTTCTCCGGAATCCATCTTCGTCTCCCGAGTTCAGTTAACCTAACGCAGGTAGGCTATCCGTGTGGCTGTGAATGCAGGCACACGGATAGCCTACCGTAGGCTACCGTAAATACAAACGTAGCCGCGACCGCACCAAGCGTCTGTGAGTGCTACGGCGATAGTCAACTTCAAAGGCAGATTTCTCCGTTTCTCACTTGGCGTGACAGGAGAAACCCGACTCCTTTGAATGTTGATATCTCAGTCATATGTCGTCCGATTCATTCCATATAGGTATCGTTTTGAAGCTTGATTTATGCCCTTTCATGAAAACATAACTCAAATTTGAAAATTTGCGACAAGCGACTGGTTTTGCCATGGAGGGTCACAAATAATATTTACAAACTGATAATTAAATGATGGAAAAGTAACAGAATTGTCAAGACTGCCACAATTTTTCTACTTCAGGCTGCAGTCTAAAATACGGAAATATTCAGATTCAGAACATTTTTGTCATTATCAACTTGCGTTGTGTCCAAGTGAGAGAGAAACGCTAAACAAAAAAGACAACAAGAGAAAGAATATTAGGGATAATAAGAGAAAGAAGAAGAAGAATGGGGATGCGTTTGGCACAAAACAACCAAAAATGTATTGCACTTTTGCACTTGCCAGTGTGGTACAGTACATAGCTATTGTGTATGAGCGAGAAAAGTCTCTGGCTCCACCTTTTGGTCCCTCCTAGGTACATTTGGTACCAGAACCAAAAAAGCTATGGGTACTTAGCTACAGTAGGGTAGCAATAAAAACATGAGTAAACAGTTTCACTGAGTCTAAAAAGGGAGCTCTGTACCTTTAATGTTGACTGATTTTACAAAACTTTTCACTGCTGCAGCAACAATGTGATTTTTATATTATAGACCTTAAACGTACAGCTGCCATGCCTTGTGAAATGGTATCTGGTGTAATAGTGTAAGAGAAGAGAAGGAGCAGCTTTGTATGACGATGGAAAATGAACAAAACTACCAAGTTTCTCTCGTCTGGACAGACTGAACCGACACAATGTCCAGCTCCTGAACACGACACAACTGTCTCTCACAATCAGCTTCTCTCTTTCCCTCTGAGACCGCTTTCAGCTCCAAATTCCCATCCTTTCATGCCTCCGCATCCTTTATCCTCTTGTGCTCTACCCCTTTATCTCGCCTTTTTTGCACGGTACAATTTGGACAGGAAGTAAAAAAAGAGGCTGGTTCATTTTCTTACTTAAAGGTAAAATGTAGGGTTGGAAATCACGGCTTTCATCGCGATACGATATTACATTGATTAAATGTACAACGACTTGTATTTCTGTCGATATCACACATTTTTATACAACGCGATTTTGACTCAGCAATCGATATTCGGCGATATGCAGATTTGACGTAATCACTTCCCTTCGTATCAAATCCCCAAAAGCAGCTAAAATGTTCCTTTTTCATATTTTATACAAAACTGAAAGAACATTACATTCCTATTTGCACACATTAAATCGATGTATTGATGTAGATCAATGTATCATTACACCCCTAGTAAAATGGTGACTTTTTAAACCCAGAATTACCAAAACCTACAAGGGTTTCATGGATCCTCAACATTTCTCTAACTCCCTAGTGTCCACTTGGTGAGATGCTGAATTCGCTGTTGAAAAGTCCAACAACGTACAGAAAAATGGATGAGCTCCAGTGGCATGGTCTGATTTCTACTCCTCCTGCTTCGAGAAGAGCAAACATTCTGGAAATTGTGCCCAGTCTGACTCGGCATGAGAGCGGGAGGAGAAACCTTATTTTTATCAATTTATAATTCATCCCTCATGACCGTTAAGTGGAAAATGTGTGTTTTTTCTGCTTCTGCCCTGCTCGACTCACCGATCTGGACAGGTCACACACAGGAAACAGCTTCATGCTGAAATACTTTTATAAAATATCATTATACGTTTTCAATTTAAAGACACAATCCACCTTCCCCCTCAAACCTCACCCTGGTGTTTCTGGGCACACATCATTTATGCATTAACCTTCTGGCTGAGTGCATGAATGTGGGTGTGTGTTTTGTATGGCGTCAGGAAAACACACTGATTCATTCCTTTACTGAGTAAACAGCAATCCCTCCATCTCTCTCTCTCTCTCTCTCTCTCTCTCATACACACACTCACACATCTAAATCTCAGTAACTAAACAAATATTTAGACCCTTTTTAAACTAAACTAAGGCGCATTTGAGCTTTTCAACATGTATTTGTCTTCATCGAGTCCAGAAACAGCTTCCTATAATATTAAAAATGAAGGTTTTCTTATCACCATGGAAACCGACAAATAGTCAGACACATCCACAGTTAAGCATCACAGGTCAAAGAATGAGTTCTCTGATGCATGTCTGATGTCGTCAGTCCAAGTTTTTGTAAGAAACCTGTTTAAACTCTAAATCTTTCATTTTGCAGAGAAAGAATCGCCCAAAACCCCAAACTTAACACAGAAATACTGGTTGGCACGTTATATGTGGACCAACTTTAGAAGTATGACCATATTCTTACGTTCATCTTAATATAAAAGACATCGTTGTGAAAACCAAACACTGACACCATTTTTCTGTCCCCAGTCTACAGCTGTAGAGTCTGAAATTTGTCCCCAAAATAAGTCAAACGTGCACAGCGCATCACTCCCAGAACAAACAGGGACGAAAAGCAGCTTGAAAAAGTGCTTTACTATGAAAATGTCATGTAACGAACGGGAGACACTGTGAGCTTCATTTATACTTCAATTCCAATTCAATTTCAGCTGTATAAATGAGATTAAGTCCTTGAACTCTAGTTAAAAGGGATCAAAACCTAAACATGTACACAGTGAGCAAGAACGAGTGGTGTATGAGGAGCGTTACAAACACACAAGAGCTTTCCTTGATTACGCTTATTAAAGTGGAAACATTCTAAAATGCAGTTAAAATGATTAGAACATGGAGTTACATCAGAATTTCAGTTTGAAACGATATTCGGTTTGCACTCTTCGGCTAAATCTCTCTCTCAACTTCAAGAGTAGTACCTCATGCAAAATTAATACGGAGCAGGACACACAGCTGCAGTACACGGATGGTGGGATTTTTAAAATAAGCATTAGAGGAAGGAAGGAAGGAAGGAAGGAAGGATGGAGAAAGAAAGAAAGAAAAATTTACAGATGCATGGTTGGATGGGGGCGGCACGGTGGCGCAGTGGTTAGTGCTGCCGTCTCACAGCGAGAAGGTCCTGGGTTCAAACCCCGGGGACGGCCGTAGGGCCCCCCTGGGTGGAGGTGGCATGCTCTCCCCGCGTTCATGTGGGTTTTCTCCGGTTTCCTCCCACAGTCCAAAGGCATGTAATGTAGGTTGATTGGTGACTCTAAATTGGCCCTGTAATGTGTGAATGTGAGTGTGTTTGTGTGAGTGTATGTGCCCTGCGGTGTGTTGGCGCCTGCCCAGGGTCCCCGCCTCGCGCCCGTCAGTTCCCGGGATTCCCCACGACCCCAGTTGGGATGAAGCGGTTCGGAAAATGAATGAATGAATGGTTGGATGGGTAGATTGATGATGGATAAATGCACGGATGAATGAAAGGAAAGTCAGAGAGAGACAGAAAACGAAAGAAAGCAAGAAAGAAAAAAAGAAAGAAAAAAAGAAAGAAAAAGGAAAATTACACATGAATGGTTGAATGGTAGATTGATGATGGATAAATGCACAAAAGAATGAAATAATGGTCAAAGAAAGTAAAAGAAACAAAGGAACATGACAGAAGTATGGCTGGATGGACAGGTTTGTCAGCAAGAAAGAAAGAAACAACAATTTATAGATGGTGAGTTGGATGATGGATGGATGCAGAGATGAACGTAAAGATGGTCAAGTAGGGAAAGAAAGAAAGAAAGAGACAAACTTACAAACAGGTGGCTGGATGTGTAGGTACATGATGGATGAATGCAAGTGAATGGATAGATTAATGAATGGATTACGACTAAAGCAGTCAACAACAACGACAAACAGACAAGACAGAACCCAGTAGAGAAGCTAGAAGAGTACGAGGGAGAGAGAGAGAGGGAGAGAGAGAGAAAGGGAAAGAAGGAGAGAATGGGGTCAGGATTGTGTTTTTGGTCTGACTCACTGCTTTTGGGGGATCAGCGCTTGCAGCAAAACCAGCCTCCTCATGTCACTACTGACCCACATTCTACCCATAATCCTCCTGATGGGCACGACACGGCACACTGTGGCCAATAAGATTAGTGCCCCGAGAGCCGCGGCCCAATCAGAGCGCCGCCTCCGGGCCTCGGCAGAATTTTAAAAAGCAGAATAAAGAGGCAGACCAACATGGCTCCGCAGCGGCTTCGCGGCCCACTGAGGTTTACGAGGGATTCTGGGAGAAAAACACTCAATTTGAATTTGTTAAATTTGTCAGAAGAGGAAACTCTGAAATTGAAATAAAAACGCTTGTCTGGGCCCAGAGTGGAGTGGGAGAGGAGGGAAAGAGTCGAAAGTAATAGTGATGAAAAAAAGAAGATGAGAACGAAGTGTATGAGTCTTCACTGGAAAGACGGAATGTTCAATTAACCTATAAGTGAGTGTGTGAGGCGGTGTGTATGTGTGTGTTTGTAAGTGTGTGTGTTGTACCCGTTTGCGCAGGTTGCAGGTGAGGACCAGGTTTCGGGAGAAGGAGTTGGCGAAGGCGGTGTAGAACTCCAGCACTTTGAGCAGAGCTTCTCTCCTGATGATGTGCAGGTCGCAGTAGGTCAGAGCTCTGACGTTAGCACAGGCGTGAGCCAACGTAGTCTCTTTCCAGAACACGTCGCCAAACACGTCTCCTTTACCTGGAGGACACACACACACACAAACAGATATACACACACAGATGGACAGGTATGAGCTACAACATCAACATTTTTAACACAGCGCAACAAAATGTGACGTCTGCATTTGACGCATCCGTGAAGGAACAGTGGGCAGCTGGCGTGCAGCAGCTGGGGAGCACTGCTTGGGGACGGTACCTTGCTCATGCGTACGTTTGGTACCTTTACCTGTCTGGGATTTGAACCAGCAACCTTATGTTCACAGGGTCAACTCCCTAACTGCCCACAACTTTCAGACAACAATTTTTCTTGCCTGTATCGTAGGGTCGAGTGCTATGATCTCAAATTAATATCATGATTATTTCACCTCAATTACAATTAAAGAACAATTATTCATTATTATTTTTGCCCTCATAGTTACACATAAGCAAGCAATAAAATCAGATCCATCTTTTTCAGTCTCTGCCACATCAAACTTACTCCTGTACCTTGCAAAAAGTGTAAACGTCGCTCAGGTACAAGCGACCAGGCTGTAACTCTAGCAAGCTAACAGAGACAAAGCGCAATCGAACCGAACGTCTGAGATAAACGACCAGATTTTTTCCCCTCCGTTCCGGACCCCACGGTGAAGAACCCCACTGAGTCGCTCTGCGGTTCTACATTTCGCCAACTCCCGCCTCGACTCAAGGTAGCTGCCGAGGCTCTCGGCCCCCCGCCGCTAGTGATTAACGCTCCGTATGACTCGGTCACCATGACTACCAAGCACCGCTCGCGGCGCCGGTTTCAATGAAGTTTCTGATTGGAGGCCGCGTTGTCTTTTAGCAGGAGAACCTCCAAATGGAAACGCAATCAACGCAACAATTGTGGGATGAAAAAAGATTTGACGAACACTACTGTTAGAGCCATTTTGTGTGAATGTTTAGATTTAATGTTTTGTAGTTGTTTACAGTTGAAAGTAGATGTTTCTGGAATCTTCCATAACTTTCCATGTACAGCGCTACGTAATAGAACTTTATCAATACGTATGCATGTTAAATGTACTACTACGTAACAATAGAAGTAATACGCGCCTTACGTGTCGTAACCTGAAGTTACGTATGATGTAAGAACGTAAAAGCTTTAGTTTCACATTGAATGTGAAGGAGCTAAGCTAGAACTCCGGGCCTTCTGATTTGGCCGTCACGTAACGCCACGTAAAAGTATCTTTGTAGTCTTAGGGATTCATTTCTTGTCATATAAAACTGAATTGTAGTAAAAAGAAAGACGACGAAAAGACAACCCAAGACTCGGGCTGCGTGCCATTAATGGCGTTACAAAGACAACTCTCAAAACTCTTAGCAAATGAAAGCAAGTTTGCTCTCTGACGAATAAAACAGCTGGCAAACTATGGTCAAAAACTTTGCTGGTAATCACTTTTCATCATCAGGAGACCTGCATTACAAGAAAGAAAACTACGGAGGAATCCTGCGACAATAGCAGTATGCTTTCCCGAAGGTCGAGGAAAGGTCCGAAGGAGGTCAAGAGGATCCGAAGAATCGAGGTCCAAAAGAGTCCGAGAAAGTGCCAGGTCGAAAGTTCTCTTCTCTTACTAGTCAGCCTGACAAGCTGTCTGGATTCATAGCAGAAAACAGACCGAAGCGAAAGTAAGCGTTCACTAAGCTTCCAGTTTAGTAAAGCAGTTTAAGAGCTTAAGAAAATGATTCTGCACTAAAACTCTTTTCTACGTATTAGTTAGTTGAAAGAGTGCTGTGTAGCGTTAAACGTCACGTCGTTGAGAATCGGCGTTGTAAAATGGAGGCAGAGAGAATTGGATAAAGCATAGACCAGGAAGGGCGCCAGAACCCGAAGAAAGAGTGCCGAATGAGAAAAAGTTAAGGAGAATAATGCAGGGGAAGCTGTCATATCTAAAAGAAAGACAATCTAGAAGAATTGATGCAGATATGAACCTGCTTGTTGACATTGTAGAAAGCACCAAGGGTTTAAAGACACTTAAGCGAATACACGTTGCTGAAGAGTTGTAGGAAGCTGTTGGATGATGAAGATGAAGATACAGGAAGATCGAGAACTGTTTGAGGGCAGGCAGACAGGATTAAAGTTGTTCATACAAAAGGCGAAAAATGGATTGTCCTAAAAGCGGACCTCCGAAGAAAAGAAAAATGGCCCCTCAGATAGCGTTTCTAATGTCAGCTCTGCCAAAAGTCCTCAAAGAAGTTATAAAGCCACTCAAAGCAAACAAGCAGTCATTACCGTCATTGCATCCCAAAGATCTAGTACTAGCTCTCAGTTAGAATGAGGCTCAAGCAGAGCGTGGTCATTGATTGGCTAAAAGCAGCGATTATTCAGGAGGAAGTAGAACTACAGAACGAGAGAAGAAGCTGGGTTTGAAAGCAGAGGGAAACTAACTTTAGGGCGAAGCAAAGAAGCGAAGAAGCTCTGATTTTAATGAAGCTAACTTTAGGAACGCTAAAGAGTGCAAGAAGAGCTGGGTTTAAGCAAGGGAAAGAATAGCTTTAGGGCAACAAGGGTGCAAGAAGAAATTCGTTTGAAGAGCAAGAAAAAGCACCTGCAAATAAGCCGAGATTGCATGACAAGCAGCTAGATTAAAAACCTAGAGGCGTGAGGGGCGAACATAGTCGTTAGAAGCGACTCCTCAGGTACCATCTAGAATCAAACCAATGCCAAACTGGCATAAAAGAAAAAGAACAAATTGATAACAGCGGCGTGGTGAGAACTCAACAGAGACACTTGAAAATCAGTTGAAACCAATTGCAAATCCTTAAGACATACATTCTAGTTTGGTACCACCTTTAAATTCAGTTCGAAAACCAACTGTAACCAGACAGTCTGGTTGCCGGCAAGAGAATTCAGCAATAAGATTCCAATAAAGGGAACCTACAACCATCCCACATCCTCTGGCGTCAGACTAGAAGTGGCTGAAGCGTCAAATTTCTTACTACTGAGATGTAAATAAACCTTGAGATCTGAATCTCACTTTCTCGTGAAATCTTCGATATTACAGGAGACCCATAGGTACAGATCTTTCATAAAGCTTGTTTAGAACCGTCATGAGAGTAAAAAACAACGATCGACAAGACTATTGTATTACCTACAACAGTATGCAAAGAAGCCTCAAGAACTCATTAGCGGCACAAACGAACATACTTGCCCCAGACCGAGAAGCCTGAACAAGCTAGAAAACTGTGAGCGTCAACCATGATGAACAAAAATAAGTGCCTACATAGAAAAGCGAAAAGTGGCCAAAAATAAAATCAGAAGAAAGATAAGAAGTAGGATTAGAGGACTTTGCCTTGTTCACCGACTGGGTGTTGCAATGCTGTAGACTGGCGTGAACTACGCCCGCGGAACTCAACACCCACGACCTTCATATGCAGTGCATATGTACAAACTTCCATACAGATGAGAGAGTTGTGGAGACAGTCAGTTCTGAGTATTCACGACCAGAAACAAAGACAAGTCAAATTCTTCGACCTGGCGGACTTTATCCGTCTACAAGCTAAAGCACTTAACGAGCCAGTGTTTGGTAATATTTAAGACCCTATCTCAATTGAACAAGAAAGCGCAAAAAATTAGCCTCAGAAAAATGAATTCAAAAAATAACTTTACCCAATGAGCATGTCAGATGCAGATAAATCGTCATAAAAGATTCAGTTAGATAAAAGCCCGCAGATTACAGGCGATAAGCCCATCTAACGCTTTTCAAGCCCATATCGGCTGTATTGTAAAGGGTCACGCACTAAATATGTGTCGCAAAATTAAGAACTGTCGCCAGAAGAAAATTAGATTCCTGAGAACATGTAGGCTCTGCTGGGTGCCTTGCTAAGCGGACATCTTGCCAAGACTGTACTATAAAGCCCGATGCAAAGACTGTTTTACTCAAACACCCATATATACTCCACAGGAACAAGCAGCAAGACAGAAAATAACAAGGACAATGCACCACCTCCACTTGGGTGATAATGTAAAAGGCGGGCAGTGGTAGCAAAATGCATTCCCTGGCAACTTGGGGCTGAGGGGAAGAACATAATGGGGCCGGGAACAAAGTAATACTTCCATAGTGCCTGTCAAAGTAAAACATAGAATGAGATGAGGAAATTGAAACCTATGCCTTTGTGAACACAGGAGCACTCTCACGACTTTTCTTAGTAGTAAAGGATTTGGCAAAAAGCCTGGGCAGTGAAAGGCAAAAAAGGAAAAAGGATTTATTCTTAGCACACCCATGGCACAAGAACCTTAAAAAGGTGGGTTGTTACTCTATAAGGGGGCTTGATGGCGTGTGGCTTAGATGAACAAAAGAGTACATTAGCTTGCCAGACGTGTATACACAACCAGACATACCCGTAACAAAAGGCTAACATACCACAGAAAAAGACTTAAATAAATAGCCTTATCTGAATCAGGTACCAATCCAGAAACAGTTCTAGAGGATTGAACATTGGCCTCTCTGGTACCTTTAGCAAAAACCATGGAACAGCAGGAGAGTTAATAGTCCGAGCGATGGGCCTGTAAATGAAAACGTACTGGGTTGGGCAGTCCTATGGGCCCATAGCGGATACAAAAAGATCAGGAGTTGAACAATGCTAATGAACTGAACTTTGTCGAAATTTATCTTTCTGAGTGCGACATCAGGAGATGTATAGCAAAATATTGCGAGATACGACTTCCCAGAATGTCGATGCGACGACAAACAAACTTCACAACAAGACAAGCAATTCCTGCAAATTGTGTAAACATCAACTTTTTTACCTCAAAGGCGGCCGTACTACATCAAACTGCCCATGAAAGAAATGATGACGTAAAGATGCCATGCAATCGAGGGCAGCTGAGCAAAGACTTGAGTTCTTTAAAGAAAGCCTAGTTAAAAAATGCAGACTT
Organism: Distichodus sexfasciatus; assembly: GCA_032718565.1. Taxonomy (NCBI): domain Eukaryota; kingdom Metazoa; phylum Chordata; class Actinopteri; order Characiformes; family Distichodontidae; genus Distichodus; species Distichodus sexfasciatus. The sequence continues at coordinate 277,326 of JAVGVS010000395.1, read as the reverse complement.
TTACCAGGATTACAAAAAATTCTTGAACAACATTCCTAAAAGAAGGTTATGCTGAAAGGTCCCAGAAGAACAATTGGCCGTAGCGATGGCAGGTATGGTTTATCACATCATGGGGTGTACCATCAAAAAAAGAAAAAAGCTAAGAGTTGTGTTCGATTGCGCAGCAGTGTACCAAGGCGTCATTGAACAAACCAATTACTACGAGGACCTGATCTCTAAATACTCTTCTTAGGTTTAGGCAGAGCCTGCCAGCTCTTGGCGAATATGAATCCATGTTCTATCAAGTGCGAGTGCCAGAGGATACCAGACTTACTCTTTCTTGTGGTGGCCAGATGTAGAACTAAATGAGAAAGTAGGGAAGAGCCAAAAGCCCGAAAGCGTTCTGGAGTGCTCTTCGCGCACAACAACCAAGAGCCAGTCCATCTAGACTTCGCCAAATCTCTTGACACAGACTCTTGTATTAATGCACTGCGCCCGGCTTCAAAGTGAAAGGATCATCGATTCAGATCATCCGCTCAGACAACGGTACAAACCAGTCGCTGCAGAAGAGCTACAGAAGATGTTAAAGGATTGGAGACCGGTCCCGTATCAGCGAGGACATGCTACAGAAAGGTTCAGTGGATCTTCAACCCCACCGAAGCAGCGTCTCATCAAGGTGGAGTGTGGGAGGCAGCAGATTCGAACAGTAAAGAGAGGTGATGAACTCCGTCGCCACGACAACAAGTGTTGAATGAAGCGACAGGACTAGAAACTTTGTTGAATGAAGTAGAGAAGATCGTCATGAAGGCCCTAACTATGTGCTCAGATAGTAACGACCTTGAGCCACTGACACCGGAATCACATAATTGGAACAAAAACAAACCTATCATGCCACGGCTTGTTTAAAGAAAAGCGATATCTCATCGCCTACAACGCTGGAGACAAGTCCAGTATGAAACCAGATTTGTTCTGGAAGATGGACCCGAGTATCTTCCACTTCTGCAAGAAACTTGGCTTAAAAATGGGCGTGGGCTGAAAAAAAGAAACTTCGAGGTAGGAAGCGTGGTAAAACAAGTGTTTTGATCCGGCTCTCCCAAAGATCCTGGCCATTAGGAAGAATCACCAAGTCGCCAGACTCAAGAATTGGATACATGGCCATGAGGTCGGTAAATCAAGCACCATCGAAGACCCATCCTGGCTCGTCCTGTTGGACACAACACCAGGGAAAAGACGACCCTGAATAAAAATACTAAAAATATAATGGCTCTGAATTTTAGTTGGTAAATTGATATGCTAATGCCTAGTCAATTGGGGCAGGATGTTAGAGCCATTTTGTGTGTAATATTTAGATTTAATGTTTTTGTAGTTGTTTACAGTAGAGAAAGTGAATGTTTCCTGGGAATCTTCCGCCTTTTTCCATATTGCAAGCGCTCACGTAATAGAACTTTATCCATCTTCATTATGCATGTAAATGTACTACTACGTAACCAATAGAAATGTCTGGCGCCTTACGTGTAAATGGCCTGAAGTTACGTATGATGTAAGAACGTAAAAGCTTTAGTTTCACATTGAATGTGAAGGAGCTAGGAGCTCCAGAGAGCTACAGTTTTTTGCCGTCACGTAACGCCACGTAAAGTATCTTTGTAGTCTTAGGGATTCATTTCTTGTCTGTAAAACCTTGAATTGTAGTAAAGAAAAGACGACGAAAGACAACCCAAGACTCAAGACTCTTTTTTGGTACGTGTCGCGTACAAAGACAACTCAAGAGCTCTTAGCAAATGAGAAAGCAAGGATTTGCTCTCACACTACAAACGTCAGAACTTCCCACCTGACTGATCCCACGCAGATGGTGTCATTCTTTTTAATTCTGACTTATCTGCTCCCTCACTGGTTCTGCAGAGCTTGTGGTTTTGGGATCTGGACTTTTTCGTGGAGGAAGGTGCTCAAGTGAAAAAAATTCACACAATTGAACAAAGTTACACGCTTTTTACTTGCTTAGATACTTACAAATTTATATATTATTTATTTATATTGTTTTGTTAAACTACATTTGACAGTCTTGGCTAATTAAAAGAAGCACCTGAACAGTGGATGGACAATATGAATAATAAACAATATGATTTAAAGTAACTTAGCTACAGCCAAGCTACTCTTTTAACATAATAGTTAACTACACTACAAGCTGCAGAGAAAATGTAGCTAACTAAATTCAAACTGTTTCAGATTCAGATTCTTGCTCCATCCTCCAACTCCACCTCACATCTGCCAAGAGTGCGCTGTGACACAATGAAGTTGTCCCACATGGGCAGGTAGCCAATCACATAGCACTTCTGCCAATTCAACACCAATGAGAAACGCCTACTAGTTGAAAATAAACATCTTTATAAGGAGAGAAAAAGATATACATTTCTTTTTATATTATACCTTTTTACATAATATAAATTTGACTGCATATAAAATCAATTCTAGTAAATTGCATGTATTAAATACATATTTTAGCATTTACAAAAGTTATACTCTATTAAATATGTTTTCATGAAAGGGCATAAATGAACCTTCAAAATTATACTTATATCGGACGACATATGACTGAGATATCAACATTCAAAGGAGTCGGGTTTCTCCTGTCACACCAAGTGAGAAACGGAGAAATCTGCCTTTGAAGTTGACTATCGCCGTAGCACTCACAGACGCTTGGTGCGGTCGCGGCTACGTTTGTATTTACGGTAGCCTACGCTGCATTCACAGCCACACGGATAGCCTACCTGCGTTAGGTTAACTGAACTCGGGAGACGAAGATGGATTCCGGAGAAATATCTTCACGCTAGTCAACCAGTGGATTTACCATAAACATTGAAGTAGAGCGGTCAAAACAGAAACTTTTAACATTCTGCTGGAATTTAATTCCTCACCTCAAGAAAGTCACGTTTTTAGGATGGAAAGGGTAAGTTTTTCAGCCAAATTTCTCTCACAACAGTACAGTATAGACCTTCCACTCTTTCAAAACACTACAAACAAAAAATCCAAAATTTTACCCCACGCAACATAAACGCTCGTTTTTCTCGGAAACCTCCGTTGCGACAAGCCACTGGTTTTGCCGTGGAGGCTCACATATATGAATGAAATTAATTGTTTTTTAATATAACAATATATTTAATGTATGTTCCATGTTAAATGCAGTTATACCTATAAATGTTATGTTTAAAATAAAATGATATGTGTTTTTTAATTTAGATTTATGAAGACAGAAGTGAATGAAGTTTATTAAGATTTATATAAATCAATTTATTAAACTCTAGTTCTGGAACCATGTAAATTGTAAATCTTAATACACAAAGTGCTTTATAACAGTAATAAAATTACATTAATTACAATGTTATATGCATAATATGTATATTGATGCAATATGTAGGCTAATATGTTTATACACATATTACTTATATAATAATATAATCAATATAATTATATTAATGTGATTAAAAAGCAATTTGTGTATTATAATAACATCAATATAACAACAATAATTATATAATCATATATTTAATATGCATAATATCCATATTAATTAAAAATACCATACATTACATTAACACACATACTCGGTGTGTAATATATATGTAAATAATCAATAAGTGCATTCATTAATTTCAGTTTCAATTTGATGGAAATTTGTCATATGTCTAACGGTATAATATTTTTTTGGTGATGGGACTCACCGAGTATGGCGATGACCTCGTCGTCCTGGATGACCTCGAGCGACCCCGACACCACGAAGCACAGCGTGTCGACACTTTCGCCAGCGTGGAAGATCAGGTCGCCGGGAGCCGAGTGGATGGTCTGGAACTCAACGGCAAGCGAGCGCAGGCAGCCGTCGCTGGCCAATCGGAATGCAGGATGCTCGTTAAACACCTTCCTGTTCAGGTGAACGCAGATGTCGGCTCGCATGTCCTTGGGACAGATGGACAAAACCTGCAGACAGACGTGGGGTCAGGGAATTATGAGGGGGTTGAGTTTTAATCATCAAATTTGTTCACTAAAATAAGTTCATGTGGAGAAATCTTAAATGGCTCTACCATAGCTTCAGACTTAAATAATCACAAAACATTTAAACATCTCAATGTTCGATGAAGACGTAACTTTTAGTGTAGGGTTTAGAACTAAAGTAAGTAGGGTTTTAGGTGGAATTTTAGTGTAGTGGTTTGAACTAAGAACTTATAGAGCTTTAAAATTTTTCAAAGTAAAATTGGTAATTTTAGTGTAGAAATTAGAACTATAGTAAATAAGGTTAGGTCTGAACATTTAATGTAGGGTTTAGACCTAAAGTAAGGAAGGTTCAGATGGAACTTTTATTGTAGGGCTTAGAAGTAAAGTAAGTAGGGTTTAGACCTTAAAATTTAAATAATCATAAACATTAAAACATCTCAATATAAGGTTTAGTTGGAACTTTTAGTGTATGGTTTAGAACTTACAATTTAAATAATCATGAATTAAAACATCTCAATCTCAGTATAAGGTTATGTTGGAACTGTTAGTGTAGGGTTAAGAACTAAAGTAAGTAAGATTATGTTGGAACTTTCATTGTGGGGTTTAGAGCTAAAGTAAGGTTTATTTGGAATTTTTAGTGTATTAAAACATCTCAACGTAAGGTTATGCTGAAACTTTTAGTGTAGGGTTTAGACCTTAAAATTTAAATCATCATAAATTAAAACATCTCAACATAAGGTTATGTTGGAATTGTTAGTGTAGGATATAGACCTAAAGAAAGGAAGATTAAGTTAGAACTTTTAGTGTGGGGTTTAGAACTAAAGACATAAATCATCATAAAACATTACAGCAACGTAAGGTTAAGGTGGAACTTTAAGTGTAGGATATTGAACTAAGATTCATAATTCAAAGGAAGCATGCTAAATATGCGATTTGCTAAACTGTCGCCTTTAGTCAAATACTTAACTGGGACTCAAAAGACGCAACTATCCAAAAGAAGCTAATGCAAATAAAAATCTGAAATTTAGATCCTCTAATCGAACAGCCAGCTGAAATGGATGAAAATGATTAAACAGCAAAACAAGACATCAGCATTCTCATGTTTCTCCTGCCAGCTCCATCTCTCACGTTCACCCTGAGCTGGGCTGTACTTAATTATGGGTCTTTTGATCACCGTTTTGGTTGCAAAATATCTAGCGAAATCATTTCATTAAATATGAAACACATTTCCAATACAAACATGTACCAGTCAGCATAAAGTCCTGCGTGTTGGCTGCAAAAATTAACTTCAGCTCTCCATTCCTCACGCGTAGAAAAGAAAATGTAGTGGTTAAGGTCCCAAATCACAACAAACTTTAACAACATTACATCACTGATAACCACATTAACATTTTTAGCATTGAGTTTGGGGAAGCTTTTACACAGTAGCTTAAAGGTAGACTTAAACCGTAGATTAATAGTAGCTAAACTACAAGCAAGCTACTGTTTTAACATAATAGTTAGCTACACTACAAGCTACAGAGAAAAGTAGCTAACTATATCCAAGCTATTTCACAGTCACGGATTCTTGCTTCCATCTTGGCCAAGGTGGGCATTCTCCGATTTCATCTCACAGCTGCCAACCTGTCACCGCTGATGTAACGTTCTTCGCACAGGCATAGTAGCCAATCAGATGCCACCTTTGGCCAATTCAAAACCAATCAGGAAGACCTGCTAGTTGAAAATACCTGTCTTTCTAAAAAGAGATTTTTTAACGGTTATGTTTTGACATGCTATGTTGCTTATTAGTGAAAAAAAGTAATTACTTCGAAAACTTTTAAGTATTATTAAGTAGTTCGTTACTTACAAAGCTACAGCGCTTTTACATTTACATCTAGAGCACATCTAAAAGCTACTGATAAGCTACTGAAAAGAGTAACTACTTTAAACTTACTAGCTTGACTACAGTACACTACAGTACTCAACACTGTTAGCATTAGCATCGCTTGTGAGCTCTGAGCATTTTTCCAAACCGGATTCACCTTTTCAGTGTCGATGCCTTTGGTCATGGACCAGGTGGAAACGATGTAGTCCATCACCCTTTCACTCAGACCCTTCGGCACCTGGTAGAGCTTTAGAAAGTCACGAACGTTGTTCAGCATCTCGTGGTAGCGGTTGGTGTTGGCGTACATCTGCTGAAAGATGGTGGTGACGTTACCAAAGATGGTGGCGTAGAGGAGAGCTGGAGGAGAGACAAAGAAAGGAGAGAATTTTGCTGAAAAGAGAATAAATTTTGTGTCTAAATTAATGTTTCCCTTTCAATCTTTGTTCGTTTTATTGCCTCATACTTCACTGACCAGGTTTGTACTGTAAATATGCTCAACTACTGTGCTCGATTTGAGCTTCTGAGAGTCGGTTCCGAATTTTTTAACTAACTGCCCAGTCTTAAGTTACAGTAGAGGTCAGTGGAAGTCACAGAGTCACTTAGCTATCATCCACTCAGCTGAGGTAAAGAACAATAATGCTGGTCCAATAAACAGTTAATAACCCGATCTGACAGTGTTAAGTTTACTGTCTTCCTGCAAAGCGTTATCACGGTACCCCACGCTCCTTAGCAACCTCACCCAAAATAGTTCTGCAAACACTCCGGCATCACGCGTGACCAATAAAGAGGAGGAAAATGGAAGGACGGAGTAATAGGAGGGCAAGCAAGATGGAGAGAAAAAGAAAAGGAGTGTGAAAGCAGGGTGATTCAGATCACAACCTGTTAATACGAGTCAGCAACAGCAGAGAGGAGTGAGAGGGAGAGAGAGAGGGAGAGAGAGGGAGGTCTTTAATCCATCAAAAACTACCATCCCATGTCCAACTCTCACCTGAATTCAACATCCTCAATCCAAACTGTCTTCTCTGTCCAAAATGTGAACATTTGTATCCTCAAAAGAGTCCCACTACATTACATCACGTTACACTTGGCAGTACAGTTACGATTACGATTATCAGGTCAACGAATCGTTTCGATGCATCACGATACAGCCTATCAATTTTTCTACATTACTTGAGTAAATGTCGGACTTCCCTGTGAGAGACTTGCGCTAAAAAATACAGTGAGGAACATAGAGATTGCAAGTGAGAGCTGGTGTTGTTAAGGAAATTAAACAGTATAATTGCATATAATTTGCTTGTGGGGTTGAAGTGTGTTGCCCTGCTTGTTCTGCTCATTGTCATTTCTGTATGTAGGAATTAGAGCGAACGTCAAACGAATTGAGCTTGCGCGCCTACGCAAACGTAGAAAAACCTACAATTTACAGATGGGCTCCACTGCCACAGATACCCGATCCAGCTATTTGAGTTGTTATCGGACCGACATCCGATCCACTTATCGCGTCGGTGCATTCCTAGTTATAATTATAATTAGTCTAAACGAATTAATAAATATATTCTAATATCAAATAAATATGTAAATGTAAATATATAATTAATCCACTATTTCTCATATTACAAGGCTAAGACCCAGATCCATGATAAAATCGGAATTGTACGTGAATCGGCCGATAATTGCTTTTTTAAAAGTCATCGCTTGACTTGGTGCTGTGTTAGAAACGTCAGAGTTATGGTGCTATTTTTGCAAAATATCTCGTCTTTACAAGCTTAACTCTGCCTGCGCTTGCGCTAGACTCATAAATCGCAATCAGCAGATACTGTACAAGCATAAAAAATATCGGATGTCGGCATCGGCCAATAATTCCCATATCGTGCGTCCCTACAATATAGTACAATAATCATACTAACTGAAGTACAATATTGAGGGCTCCTTACCAAAATCTGCAGCATACACAAAACAAACAAGCCATTATTCAGCTTTTCTTTATTCGTTCCTATTCGTGAGTATTTTTTTTCATGAGTTCTGAAGCCTTTACCGTGCAATGTCTCAAGTCTGAGATCGGATCGGATCGACCTTGGCTTCTTCAGAGCGAAAAGAAATCAGACACGATGCGCAAAGGACATTTTGCCCTATTCTGACATCCTTCCTCTTCTTTCAGCGTCTCTTTGTCTTTCTCTCTCCCTCTGTCTCACTCGCCTTTATCTCTCTCTCCCTTTCTGGTTTTGTCTCACACACACACATTCACACACACACACACACAGTCACACACTGCCAGATTTTGGTGTTTCAGATGAATAGCTTATTCAATTTGATCAGGGGATGATATGAGGGAATTGGACACGCTGGTCTGCTGAAGCAGCGTCAACACACACACACACACACACACACAAAACCCTGCATTGTTGAGCCCTTATTACATTATGAAAGTTATTTAGATATGCAGTTTCTTTTCTAGCCACAAACTTTTATTAGGTTTGAACCGAGTTCTGCTCTATTCATCACAAGTGGCAAAAACTGATTCCAGACCAGCAGTCTGGTTTAAGGACTAATCGGTGCATCTTTCACTCATTTGTTTTTAAATTAAAACCTGAAACCAAAAGCCCCAATGGTATATTTGTTTACAAAATTAAAAAAGGGGAAAAAAATGAATAATGAGATGTTTTCCAATTTCCCATTTTGCACTCGAAAAACTGGAAGAAAACACACTCGCATTACATTTTATCGAACGCATTTGACGTCACCCGGAAGCTACTGTTACATGTAGAAGACTAAGGCCCCGTACACACAGAGCCGGGTATTTATAAAAACGGATATTGGTTTATGCAGTTGCGCCTATCGTTAACACGTAAACTGAGGTTTCAGTGACTATGTGTGGACGGGGAAGACGGAGTTTTAGGTTAATAACGTCATAAGTGTTGCGACAGGAAATGCGTGGAAGTCAGGTGTTGCAAGGTTTGTTGAAGATGTTAGTTGCTAATGTACAATATGCTAATGTACAGTATGTTAGTTGCTAACATACTGTAGCTAAGTACCCGTAGGTACCCAAAAGTACCACATGCTACCAAAGTGTAAGTAGAAAGAGGAAAACACACTCACATCCCACCATCATCATGGCCACTGAGAAGATCTTCTCTCCGTCGGTGGTGGGCGCGATGTTGCCGAAGCCGATGGTGGTGAGACTGGTCATGGTGAAGTAGAGTGAGGTGATGTAGAGCGAGTGTTTGCCCGGTCCGCCTTCCCACTGGCCCGAGCCGCTGGCGTTGTAGCGGTATGGCGAGCCGATGCTGGTGGCCAACTGGTAGAGCCAGCTGTCCGTCTTGATGGTGTTGGTGAGCTCGTCGATCACCTCGTAGTCGCCGATGCTGTACCAGATGCAGGCCAACCAGTGGGCCACCAGCCCGAACACACACACCAGCAGCACCAGCACCGCCGCCCCGTACTCCAGGTAGTGGTCCAGTTTCCGTGCCACACGACCCAAACGCAGGAGACGCACCACCTTCAGGGAACTGAACAAACTGCTGATGCCCTGAAAATAAGACAAATGGGCGAAATAAACGAGTGTCATCTTTGAAGGCAGCGCCCTGGGAACAGTGCTTGGGGACGGTACCTTTCTCACGAGTACCTCAGTGATAATTTTACCGGTCCAGGACATGAACCGGCGACTATCCTGTCACGGGGCTCACTCGCTAACCGTTACACTACCAATTGAGGATGCACCGATTCGTTACGTGGATTGGATAGCGTCTCAAACTGACCAGTTATTTTGGTTCATGCTGAGAGATTAAATTACAAGACCTGAATAGAAGAGTGGAATTATGGATGTCATCAATACAATTTGTTTGTATATTAATATTTTTCGGATAGACTTCATTAGGCCAAAATACAACTTCTACTAGCTGTCTAATATTGTACAGCAGTGTGTATTTCTGCTAAACAACAGCACAGTGCAAATCATCCATCAAATTCAAGACAGTAAGTGCATAATTGTGACATCTATCTAGGGACACGAGTGTTCTTCATGTGGTTGATAACTAGTTATGTCTAAAACAGAGCATACGAAAGGAAGAAAACATGATTACAAATGCCCAGATAAATGTTTGTGTTACAGACTAAACATTCATGAAATGTGTTTATTCTCTTTCATATTGGTAATGTTTTGCAGCTGAGTTAGCTCTCTCTCTCTCTCTCTCTTTCTATATATATATATATATTTGCTACCTTATGATCTAAAGTAAGATTAAAGGATTTTGCTCTGGGCACTGCTCTGGGTGGGTGTGTGTGTGTGTGTGTGTGTGTGTGTGTGTGTGTGTGTGTGTGTGTGTGTATCCCACTGGAACGTATATACAGTACCACTCGAATGTGTCGGTAAATAAGGAAATAGCATAAAAAGTTCAGCGATACCCAAGAGAGCCGCCAGGAGAAATACATCAAATAACGATAAACAAACTTCCACGTCAAAAATGACGGCTCTATTTCACAGATTTTAAAGATAAAAGAGATTTGCAAGGCGTGGGAGACGTGCAGCTGTAGTTCACCTTCACGCGGTAGCTGTAGTTTACAGGTTTGATGTAACACGACACTAACAAGATTACTTTTTAACCAATATCCATAACACTTATTATGAACTGCAAAATAAAATTTCACACTATTTGTGCACTGCTGAAAAGATGTACACTATGTTAGTTGCTAATGTGCACTATGTTAGATGCTAATGTGCACTATGTTAGTTGCTAATGTACACTATGTTAGTTGCTAATGTGCACTATGTTAGTTGCTAATGTGCACTATGTTAGATGCTAATGTGCACTATGTTAGTTGCTAATGTGCACTATGTTAGTTGCTAATGTGCACTATGTTAGTTGCTAATATTAACTATGTTAGTTGCTAATGTGCACTATGTTAGTTGCTAATATTAACTATGTTAGTTGCTAATGTGCACTATGTTAGTTGCTAATATTAACTATGTTAGTTGCTAATGTGCACTATGTTAGTTGCTAATGTGCACTATGTTAGCTGCTAATGTACATTATGTTAGTTGCTAATGTACACTATGTTAGTTGCTAATGTACACTATGTTAGTTGCTAATGTGCACTATGTTAGTTGCTAATGTACATTATGTTAGTTGCTAATGTGCACTATGTTAGCTGCTAATGTACACTATGTTAGTTGCTAATGTGCACTATGTTAGTTGCTAATGTACACTAGGTTAGTTGCTAGTGTACACAATGTTAGTTAATAATGTGCACTGTTAGTTGCTAATGTGCACTATGTTAGCTGCCAATGTACATTATGTTAGTTGCTAATGTACACTATGCTAGTTGCTAATGTACACTAAGTTAGTTGCTAATGTGCATTATGTTAGTTGCTAATGTGCACTATGTTAGTTGTTAATGTGCACTATGTTAGTTGCTAATGTGCACTATGTTAGTTGCTAACGTACACTATGTTAGTTGCTAATTTCTAAGATGGGTTAGGCTGATTATTTCTAATTGAGCTTCAAACACAGATTACAGCTGGTTTGTGAGTAAGAAATTCTTCTCTATAAACCAGATTAAACCAGCTCAGTGGATCAAAATGTCCTCCTCAGAACAAGAAACTTTCTCCAAACGGGAAGCTCCCAAGTATCATTATTCAAATGCTGGCTGCGATACAACGCGCAACTCGGTCCAAGTGAAACAACGGGAGTGTTCATGTAACTGTGTGGACTTTGTGGATAATTATAGATGACAGGATTCAATGCTTAAATGTTCAGCTCCACTGAAAACGGGCCAATGATCAAATATAGCTCCTCTCATTAGCTGCAGGTTTCTGAACAGCGAGATGAGAGACGACACACTTCACAAATATCGACAAGCGCAGACGTGTGTGTGTGTGTTTGGGTCATAAAAACAATGGACCTCATTTACCAGCTGTTCTTAAGAAGAAATTTGGTTCCTAAAACCCACCTACACGGTTAACCATTCGCCTATGCCTTGTTATTGGAGATTAGTTCGATGGTAAGAATACAATCTATGAATGTTCTTGTGAAAATGTTATTGCATGTGTGTTTGTGCAAACTCTACAGATGTTAAAAATGCTGTGTAAAATTAAACACTTTTATAATTCTTCACAGTAATTTTAAAAATCTGCTCATTTGAAGTAACATTTCAGCTATTTCAGGACTGAAAGTGTTTTTGTTCATTCCACCGTCTTCATAATTACATTTATGCAACTTCACTTCATAATATTGGCAGTTTCATGGCTTTTTATGAGGGATTATTTATGCTAATTAAAAATACAAGAGGAATATAAAAATAAACTTGTGAACAGCTCGGGCATTTCGACAAATAGTCACGAATCTGACAGCCTTTTCTTAAAGGAGATATACAGTATATAAGAAGTTTTTGGCAAGTAATCATAAAATGAAGCTAATATGAAAAACTCATTTTGAGCTGATAAATAACAAAATCATCAGTGTTCTACTCACAATACAGCCATTTACTTGATATTTTCAGTGATTATTCCAACGCGTGTCCTATAATGAGTTATAGGCCAAATTGGCTAAATATTGGCCAAAAATATAATATTTCTTCATTATCAATTAATCAGAAAGCTGGAAATGCTGGAAAAATGCTGGAAATGAAATTTCCTTTTTCCTTCAATTCCTTTTTCTGGGTTTTACTGCATTTTTAGCGGATATGGCGTAATCTCGTCAACTGAATCTCAGATCCAATGGCAAATGGAACGCAGCATTAGTCAAGTTTGGCTTACGTATCACCACTAGACATAGGGATGAATATTTTAAACATTTTCATCAGCTGAATAACGTTACTCATGTTGGATCACAGATTGTAGCCCATGTGCAGGTGGATCATCCAACCGACTGAACTGTTTGAGAAACAAACACGGTGACTTGTGACGGCTAACATCAGCATCGTGTTACGCTGAGACTGTGTGGTGACAGTGCAAACATTAGCATGCTAATTATGGCAACACCAAACGTAATATTAGACACTAGATTGACGAAATATGAGGATCCGCCAACCTATCTGGCAACCTCAAGTCTGGGGAGGAGGGGGAGGGGAGATGACGTGATACAGTGTTGTGAATTTGACTGCAGTACCAGTTTTGGCTGAAATCTTACATAAAGCTCTTCTAAGAAATGTCTTAAGGACTTAACAAGATGATTGTGAATTTGGCCCAATGCTTTGTATGTTACAGAAGTTTAGGAACCTTTTAATCATCAAAAAATCAATCTGGTGTAATTTATAGATCAGACTTAATCACCAGTTTCAACATTAAAACACTCTCACAGAATCTTATTACTTAACATCGTACTTTGCTTCCAGTTCTCCCAGGTAGAAAGTCTCTCGCAGGACCCCGAGGATCGATTCATCTCCAGATGTATTGATCTCTGCTGAGCCACGTGAATCCGCAGGCTTTAGCTCGTTTGAACAGATTTAGGAGTTAAGCTGGTCAGGGAGGACTGCCAGACTCTCAACAGGAAAGATCTTTTATCTTTGAGAAGGTCATTTCACAACGAGAATCCTCAAGCCATAACGCTCCAAAATTACTGGATCAGGTAGTGAGTGAACAATGTTAATGGTAATATTTCATTTTTAATGTTTGGTCCTCTTGCAAAAATAAAATGCATAATTTTACCATGTTTAAAAAATTAATGATTCATAGGAATAAGCAAACATTGTCTGAATTATGCAAAGTGGGAAAATGACTATAAAAATATAGTATCTGATGAGTAGCTGAGCATGGAATTTGCACCCATTCTGAAGCAAACGCAGCAAAAAGCAACACTCTAAAGTCCAAAATTTGTATGTAGATCAAAATAAAAGACCTAGTGAAATGACTTTTGTATTTGCTGGTATTAAACAACTGCAAAGTGTTCATGGTCCAAACAGTATCAGCATGCGTCCCAGACACTTTCAAATCACATTCAAGTCCAATAAAAAAATAAAACTTTTTAATTAATTACATTCATTTACATCCCTGTAATTGAGAAGTTTTTGTACTTGTACTTTTTAAAGTAATTTTTGAAATCTGTAATTTTACTTTTACTTAAGTATGTTTTGTTACAAGTAATTAACTAACTTCTGTTCTGAATACATTTTAAATGAGCTTCATTTGAGTTTTAATTGAGCTGAGTTTTAGACTAGCGTAGCGGTTAGGATGTTCGCCCTGTGATCAGAAGGTTGTTGCCAGTTTAAATCCTGGAACGGTAAAGTTACCATGTGCAACGTACCATTCCCAAACACTACTCTCCGGGCGTTGCCCATGTCAGCTGACCACTGCTCCTTCACAGATGGGTTCAATGCAGAGTTCACATTTGGTTTTGGGGCACTGTGTGCTGTGTTGTGTAATCACTCACTCTCTTTCACTATTTTTACTTGTACTAAAGTAAAATTTCATCAAAGTATTAGCACTTGGGTGAAATTTTTAACAGTTTTTTGCACTTCTTGTGGGGAGTAACAATACATCAATCAACATCAATACATTGATTGAAAGACTGAGGCGATAGCATCGATCTAAAATGATCGATGCTATCGATCCCACGTCTGCAAAATCATGTCACCTCAAATAATTTTATTTCAGAGAGGCTTAAAAATGACTCTGTATGACTTTACGATCCCTCAACCCCGACCCCGTAACAATTTTATTTACCTCGTCGACGTTCTCGAAGGCGTTGATGATGTCGTAGGGCAAGCAGGAGAGCAGGTCGATGACAAACCAGGTCTTGAGGTAGTTCATGCGGATGAGTTTGGGGTCGGAGATCACCTCGCCGCCCGGACCCACGAAGGTGGTGTGGAAATTGAGCACGATGTCCACCAGGAAGATGACGTCCACCACGCTGTCCAGCACCAGCCAGGTGACGTTGTTCTGCTTGGTCTTGAACGAGACGTTGTAGGGCACCATGATGGCGGTGTAGAAGGTGAGGATGAGGATCACCCAGTCCCAGGTGGTCTTAAAGGTGCAGTAGTGCAGGATGATGTGGGGCGGCGTTTTGGGAGCCTCCTGCTTGTACTGTGGCAGGATGTCGGAACCCAGCTGAAGAACCTGAAACGGAATAAACAAAACTAACGTGTGTAGACCAAAGAAAATTTGCCTATTAATCAGAAAATTAATCATTTTTTTTTTGATAGAACCTCGATATGACCCATGTCTGTTATTTCAGTTGATTTCTGAAATTCACTTGCTTTTTTGCTTTAATTCTGATCAGTACTTTCCCTAGTGTGTGTTCAAATACTGTCCCCTTAAAAACATACTACCACGTGTGTTGTCATGTAACTCAGCATCATCTAGTCTGCAGTTACATCTGTGTGTGTTTCCTTCAATTATTTAAGAACCACAAATAGTAAAAGTGAGTGATTATTTGTCATTGTGAACGCAGCACATCACAGACACACAGTGCATCACGACCAAATGTGACTTCTGCATTTGACCCATCAGTGAAGGCGCGGTGGGCAGCGCCCGAGGAGCACTGCTTGGAGATGGTGCCCTGCTCATGAGTACCTCAATGGTACCTTTACCGGTCCGGAATTCAAAGCGGCAACCTTCCGGTCAGGGGACCAATGCCCCCACTGTTACTCCCCACACAAGCAATGCGATCTTTCATGATCGGAAGGTCGCCGGTTCGAATCCCAGGACCGACAGAGGCATCACTGAGGCACTCATGAGCAAGATACCATCCCCTCTCTGTGTGCCGCCCTTGTCAGCTGCCCACTGCTCCCTCATGGATGGGTCAAATGCAGAGGTCACATTTCATTGTGGTGCACTGTGTGCTGTGC
This sequence comes from Distichodus sexfasciatus, assembly GCA_032718565.1. Lineage (NCBI taxonomy): Eukaryota > Metazoa > Chordata > Actinopteri > Characiformes > Distichodontidae > Distichodus > Distichodus sexfasciatus. Next base: position 261,722 of record JAVGVS010000395.1, on the reverse strand, counting down.
TGTGGTGTGCTCACAATGACAAATAATCACTCCCACTATGAATGAAAACACGCCAAGACAATATGTTTATTATATAACACGGGACAAAGTATGTACATGGACGTGTTGATGGCATAGTCACTTTCTACTCGTTAAGTCTCTTTACGCATCACTTAATGGCTTGTTAAACATCCACATTATCATTATATTTGAAATAGGTGGCTTTTTGTAGGTCAGTGATGATGACTATTTGAGCATACAGACGAGACCTTTTTACATTTACCTTTACAGCATTTAGCAGACACTCTTATCCAGAGTAGAGCTGTAATATTCGGTTCTGTTTCAGGATTCGGCTTCCTCCGAGTCACTCACTAAACTGGTCCGGGTGTGCGAGTCACTTGAGTCACTATTGCCAAATAGCCAGCTGAATCGTTTGTTTTTCACAGAATAAAAGTATACACGGCTTGTGATGAGTCCAAATAAATGACAAAGTATCAAGACAGGGCTCCCAGAGTGGCCTTGGGTGCGTTTCCCAAAAGCATAGTTGCTAACTACGTTAGTAGTTGCTAACTACAAAAAAACATAGTTGCTAATTACTGCTAACATACACCGTGTTAGTTGCTAACGTATTGATCTTGTAATGAGTATGAAATGATAATAAGAAGTATGTGCGTGATGGGGTTTATATTTTAGTCATGGTGTAGTTAGGACTTGATAAGGGACTCAGCAGTTCTTTTGGCTACTTGGGAAATTAGCGTGGGTTAAAACTTTTGAGTGGTAGTGTAGAACTACACTAAAGAAGTTAGGTGTGTTATATAATCAAGGAAATTAAAAGGGAACTAAGCACTTAGCAAAAGAGTTTAAAAATCAGTGCTGTCAACTGAGTAATTACACATAATTATGATTAATGCGGTGGAGGCAGAACTTCATGTTCAAATGGCTATTGTTAAGGTCCACAATTATACTTGTGCACTGCATTAAAAAGGGTACAAGTTGGTTCAGGTACATTTAGGTTTCCTTAATTACAAAGTCCATGAAAAGTAGTTTTCAGCTTTTAAATGTACCATATTGAAATTTTTTAGTTTGATAAAAAATCTTCGAAAGTTGACATGTTTAGAATCAGAGCCGTTTTAAATTTTGCACAGCAAAATACACCAACACTTATTAAAAGCAGAAAAACAGAATAAGATTTTTTTAAAACATATAAAATAAAAATAGAACAAAATCAGGTGCGTAATCAGTGAGCAATGTTTGTTTCGGTAAAAACTTAAATTTCATCTCCTTTCCTTTCATTCATTCATTATCCAAACCGTTTAATCCCAGGAACTTACAGGTGCAAGGCGGGGACCAACCCTGGGCAGGTGCCGAAACACCGCAAGGCACAAACACTCTCACAAACACACTCTCACTCACACCTTACGGGGCCATTTTAGATCAACCAATTAACCTATAGTGCATGCCTTTGGGGAGTGGGAGGAAACCGGAGTACCCGGAGAAAACCCGGAGAGCATGCAAACTCTACACAGAAAGGCCCCACAGCCAACCCAGGGAATCGAACACAGGACCTTCTCGTTGTGAGGTGGCAGCGCTGACCTCCGCGAAACCGTGCCGCCCTCCTTTAATTTCATATTGTTTAATTTCATATCCTTAAATTAACCCCTTCTGGCGTGAATTTCCATGGAAACGTTTTAACAGTGGCTCCAAATAGAAGAAGAAGGGTGAGAATTTAGGTAGCTGTCCTCTAAGGTGAACATAATCAATGAAATGTAGAAGTCTTTGTTCTCTGTGAGCAAAAGTTCAACAGTTCAAAATCAATAAAGTTTTCCTTTAATGTTAGATAAAAGGATGCAAAGTACACTGAAACACAGCCAGTGTAAAGCCGCCTGAATATTGGAATTTATTTATAGTATGTTAAGGGTTTATATTTAATGGAGTTGATTAATTTTGAATCCTAATAAAAGCACAAAATAAGGCAACAGATGGAGTGTAGGACGAGCAGGAGTTATGAATGAAGAGAAGCAGAAAGAGCATTAATACACATCAGCACATGATGTTCTGAGCATCAAAGCTACATGTTAAAGGTTCTGGATCCTCTCTATCTGAATATACATCCAAGAACTCACACACTGCCCACACACACACACACACACCGGAGGACAGAGCATGTTAAAGTCCAATTCCTCACTCAATCTTATACTGAGCAAGAGGAAGAGGAGAAAAGATACACACAGAGAACGAGAAGCGTAAATTATTAATGACGTTCTAACAGTACAGCTTCAGAGCACTACAGTGTAGACACACAAAACGTGTGCGATTGGGTTACAACAATGCCCTTCAATGTGTGTATAAGTGTGTGTGTATTTGTCTGTGGTTCTGTTACAAGTTTGTCCTTGTAGTTGATGGTAAAGTTTGGTATAACTTTCTGTGTGTTCAAGGGTGTAAAACAATATTGAATGTAAGACGATTATGAGTAATCGCGTAAATTTCTACAAAATTCTTCATTTTAATAAAAAAAAATTCATTGTTTTTCCTCAAAATATTTGGCTACAAATATTCACAATCCTGAATTGTCACATTTTAAAACGTTACTGTTAACAGCATTAAAATTTTTCATGCTTCTACGTACCAATGCCAATAAATGTATTTACTATTGAGGCATTTGTTTTAAGTCTTGTTGACATAACTATAGAGACATTTGCCAACTACTGTACATTTCACACCACTTTCCACATACACACACCGAGCATATAACCCCCATTAACACGCCCTCGTTCCCACAGTCTTCTACTTGAAAATATGTTCACTTAGATCGGTGGATCTCAGACTTTTCTGTCATTCCCCACTTTAAATGAGGGGGAATTTTCGAGCCCCACCTCTCCCATATTGACCCAATAAAATGGTAATGAAATATAGTAAGTTTTAATTTTTCTAATTTATTAAAGTGTATCTCTAAATCTGTAACATTAAACACATCTGATACAACATCAACGTGTTCATAAATGCAACATAAAATAAAACTTTAATTTGCCCAGTGTTGGGCACGTTACCTTAGAAAAGTAATTAGTTACAGTTATTAGTTACCATGATATTTTACTCTTGCTTAGCCAATCATCATCACTTATATATACATATATCTATATATATATCTATATATATCTATATCTATATATCTATATATATATATATATATATATATATACACACACACACACACACACACACACACACACACACATATATATTTGATATATGTATCTCACTGGTCACTTTCTAACTGTTTCTGCAGAAATTATTGAAAGCATTGCATAGATTGCAGTTCTCCACTTCACTGTTAAAATATCTTACAAACTTAAATTTTACTTTTAAGAGATACTGTTTTATTAATAGACTGATATAGAATTTTCAGATAAACTGTTTCTAAACCTCTGTATCCAGCGTAAAAGTCAGTTTCATTTTGTTATAGTAATACTGCACCCAAAACTATTCTCTCTTTTTCTACCTCTATTTCTATTTCTAGTTTAAAGTTATATTTAATATTCCATTTCTAGTTTAAAATGTATATTTTGTATTCTATTTATATATTGTTTATTCCATGTGCCTTTATTTGTTTTACTTTCTATTGCACTGAAAATTGGAGTCATTTGTCCTTTCGGCTCTCTCTGCATATCTGTACAGTATATAGCAGAGATGACAAAGTTTTATTTAATTTTGGACTTATAGCAACTCTGGTTGCATTTTTATTTCAATAACGGTAGAAAAGTTACAAATTAGGATTACTCGTTACTGAAAAAAAAAAATAACGTTACATTAACGCCAAGTTATTCCCATCAGCTTTATAAAGAATGACATAAAAGCCACATTTACTGCTTTTACAGCAGCCCACCCGTCATGCCTCTATTTCAAGAATTTTGAGAACCTGACTACATCATATAGTTATGACAGAACCAGCACTGGAGTGAGGTTCAGCTAGTCCCAAACCCATTACAGTCAATTTTATTTTCATAAACAACAACATCTATTTAATGGTGTGTGTGTGTGTGTGTGTGTGTTTGCCCACCTCGGCCAGTCGTGAGTGTTTATGGGAGGTGACGTCGGCCTTGTTCATAGGAGCCAGCTGCTGAATGGTGCTCCTGCTGTTGGTCAGGGCTCGCGTGAGTCTCGCAAACTTAGTCCAGCCTGAAACATGGTAAGTTAAGTAAGTGATTATTTGTCATTGTGAACACAGCACAGCACAACCAAATGTGACCTCTGCATTTAACCCATCCGTGAAGGGGTGGCAGGGCAGTTAATAAGCCGCTTTGATAGCAGTGCTTGGGGACGGTACCTTGCTCGGCGAGTAACTTTACCAGCCCTGGATTCGAACCTGCGACCTTCTGATCACGGGGCAAACACCCTACCACCAACTGCCCACAAGACATGAATAGCAAAGAATCTGTCAATAAGCGTCAAAAACTCAGAGCGAGTCATGTGCTGAAATCAACACAAAATCCCCAAATCATTATTCAAAAATGTTAAATTGTTTAAAAACTAAATTCAGTTTGAATCTCAGTTGTGCCATGTACCGCTAAAATACTAACTGCACCCTCCGAATCATGCAGTGATGATGGCCGCTAGTGTTTTTTCAGTATTCACCTTCCAGCTTAACAGGCCTGAATAGCCTGCTAATTTTTAACCTTATGCTGACAGAGACATTAGCGGATTGTCATGTGCAGTAAAAACCATTTCGATGTTGGAACTCAGTTTTCAAAAACCCAAACTCAGGGCGTTTTTCACCTCAAACTTGGAGGTTACTGGGTTGAGCTGTACACACTTATACTGAGGGAAATACACTGAAAGGGATTTGGCTTTTTGATGCAACCTCTATCACTCATTCATAGAGATTAAAGGAGCAGTGCTTTCTAAGAGGACAGGAGGAGGTAGGAGGAGGGCAGGAATACGTCCGACCTTCACTATATGTGAGATGGCTCCAAGTGAACCTGTGACACCCAAAAGGTTACAGAAGGTCAATTCGGGACATGAAGACATGAAGTAAGAACTTGCAGTGGCACTAAGGTAAAGACATTAGAGAACATCTTGACATTGAATAATGTCATAAAATTGAAGACGTAATTAATCACATGCCAACCACAAAGATTGCTAATTACTTAATTTGATATGTGAATTACAAATGGCCTTGACCTCTATGTTAGGCTGAGCTCAATTTTAGAAGATATTAATTTATTTCTATTTTGGGCGATTGTGGTTAGTTCTACTGGAGGTTCTGTTTTAAAGCCCAATTTTACAATGTTACAATCCTACAATATTTTGCTGTTATCTCTGGAGATGTATAAACACAAAAAAAAAATCTTATATATATATATATATATATATATATATATATATACACATATATATATATATATATATATATATATATATATATATATATATATATATATATATATATATATATATATATATATATACATACATATATATATACATATATACACACATTATAGACATTTCTATGAAAGTTTCTGATTTTACAGTGGAAACACTTTTCAACAATTCTTGAAAATTTCACTGACACATTTTTAACAAATGTTTAACTATTCTACGCTGTGTTTTCTAAATTACTGAGCAGAAATGGACAGGCACTCATAATTTCAATTTCTCTAATAACAATACCTTCTAAGACAAATTCCTCAAATCTGTTAAACAGTCTATTTCACATGTTCAAAGTGTCCAAAGCACCAGCTTCCATGCAAGCTCAAAGCTTATTGTGAAGCCCTGTACGTCCTTGTTGATGGAATCCTACGTCAGCTGGTCCCAAATGAACTGCAAGACTTTCTTCATTTAATAACACTTTTGAACAAATCAGTTCACCAACTTTTGTTTACTACTTGAAACAATGTCACGACGTCGAAATTATTTGGATGTCATGAAATTTTCTCTGTTTAAAAACATTTACAAGAAGTAACTTATATTGGGCCGTTCATCTGCAGAATAAAAATGGCACAGATTACTCAACGTACTGTAAGTGTGAAGCAATGAAAAGTTTTCAGTAATACTTTCATGATTGTTGAGAAACATTTAGCTCAGGCCTGAATTTTGACGCAGAAAATTGCATTTGGAATGTTTATATGTAAATATATATATATATATATATATATATATATATATATATATATATATATATATATATATCATACATATACATGTACAAAATGCAATTTCTCTGCGTCAAAAGTTTCAAATACTGTATAAATGATTTCTCGCAGTCTGAAATTTTTCAGCAGCTCACAAGTCGACAAAAAAGGCGACAAAAGTTCACGCCCGGACTAATCCTCTCAACCACTTTCTCTCCTCTTCACTCTTCACTCTTGCCAACCTCAAGTGAAATTCTTCTCCACAAATTCTTCTCCAGGTCTGCTGATGAGGAGAAAGCTCCCAGTGCAAGTCATATTCATAACTCACTGCTCGTTAATCCATCGCACACTCCAGCAGCACCGTCGCCGTAATGAATTTAAATCTCTTGTCTTTGTCCGTGTGTTGCCTGTAGGGACTTGCTTACGGGAGCTGAAGGTTACCCATGACTCAGCAAAGCTTTTTATTATTACAGTTGATTCAACTTGCAGCTTTTAAACCACATTGATTTTTTTCTTCTTCAAGGCACTGAAACTTGCTGCATTAAAGCTTGATAAAAACGTTCTCATAAAACCAAATGGAGTCCAACATTCTCTTTTGAGCCTGTGAGTTGAGATCTTGCTCTCTGATCGATGAGTGTGTTTAATTCCAAGCAGATCTGCTGAGTGTGTGAAAGCTGTCTCAGGATGACAACTGCATAACTAAAAAAATGTTGGCAAACACACACACACACACACTGTAGACCAGTGTTGGGGGGGTTACGTGTTCCAAAAGTAACACAATCACAGTTATTACTTACTGTATTTACTTTTCTAATAAATTTTCAGTAATAAACATGATTTTAACTCGAAATTTAGTGCTGTTTGGATTTTATTAAAAAAAAATCACCAACACTGCAAGACCTATGGCAAAAGAGAAAATTTGTGTGAGTAAAAGAGCTCTTTCCTACAGAGTGTATGGCTACAGTCATTATCGCCCTCCACTGGATGTAGAATGAACTGCAGTAAACCACATTTGTGACCCTCCACAGCAAAACCAGTCGCTTGTCGCAATGGAGGTTTCCGAGAAAAACGACTTTTGGATTTTGGATTTTTTGTTTTTAGTGTTTTGAAACGGTGGAAGGTCTATACTGTACTGTTGTGAATAAATTTGGCTGAAAAACTTACCCTTTCCATCCTAAAAACGTGACTTTCTTGAGGTGAGGAATTCAATTCCAGCAGAATGTTAAAAGTTTCTGTTTTGACCGCTCTACTTCAATATTTATGGTAAATCCACTGGTTGACTAGCGTGAAGATATTTCTCCGGAATCCATCTTCGTCTCCCGAGTTCAGTTAACCTAACAGGGCAGGCTATCTGTGTGGCTGTGAATGCAGCGTAGGCTTCCGTAAATGTAAACATAGCTGCGACTGCACCAAGCGTCTGTGAGTGCTACGACGATAGTCAACTTCAAAGGCAGATTTCTCCGTTTCTTACTTGGCGTGACAGGAGAAACCCGACTCCTTTGAATGTTGATATCTCAGTCATATGTCGTCCCATTCATTCCATATAGGTATCGTTTTGAAGCTTGATTTATGCCCTTTCAAGCATAATAACTCGATTTAGAAAATTTGCGACAAGCGACTGGTTTTGCCATGGAGGGTCACATTTTAGCATTTTGGAATTTCTAGAGTTATTTTTGTGAAAGTAGCTCAAAAGTAAAGCAGGAGTCGTGTAACGCATTACAATTCAGATTGAACCTTCAAATATTTCACATCATGAGCGACACGGGCAAAAAGAGCGAACAAAAATATTTTGACAGTGATGCTTTTTGAGCGTCTTCAGCGATTTTACAGCTTTATTAGCTCTTGGTGTGAACGTACAGTTAGTAACAAACATTTTTTTACATAAAGTGATGCAGCGTGACATTTACAAAGACTTGCTAATGTTTGTATAGCAGATGTTTCTGATTGGTGTTGATTTGGAGGAAGTGGCACCTGAGCGTGCTCTTGACAGGTGCAAGACAGAGTCAGAGAATAGAGAAAGAATCACAATGTGGACGCATTTATAAAAATAATTTTAGTTAGCTCTTCCCCAACACTGCTTATGAGTCTTCTGTTTTCTAAACGTTCGTAAACAAAACCCAGACCAAAGACACCGATCACTGCAAGAAGTGTGTGACTCGTCTAGCTGTCAGCAAATGAAGCTATTCCTGACAGATCTCACACACTTCAGCATCAGTGTTACAATACGTGAAAAGCTCTGTCCCATCGAGTTGGCTCAAACGTAGCCGGGAGCGGAGCTGACGCTTGTCTCGTCTCGATTGGACTGTTTAGCGCGCCAATGTCACTGCAGGGGCCGCGCAGGTCTGAGAGACAGACCTTTAGGAAATTTCTGGAATGAAATGTAAGAATGCATGACGGGGAAAGACAGGAGGTTAACAGAAAGGGCAGACCAGGGCAGGGAGGGTAATTAATTAATTAATTATATTTTAATCCTCTAGCAGCTCATATTTATATATTTAATCAATTATAAAGCACATATATATGCTTATGTCAAACAAACTTTATTAATCATAGGAGTTATTGGAGGTAGTGTATGGTTAGGGAGTTGGCCCTGTGATCGGAGAGTCACCAGTTCAAGTCCCGGACAAGTCACACCTCGACAGCCCTTTCAAAGTGACATTTAGGAAACTGGCCCACTGATCGGAAGGTTGTCGGTTCAAGTTCCATATCGGTAAAGGTACCACTGAGGTACTCATGAGCAAGGTACCGTCCCCAAGCACTGCTTCCCGGGTGCTCTGCTCTGCTCCTTAATAGACAGGTCAAATGCAGAACTCACGTTTGGTTGTGGAGCTGTGTTCACAATGACAAATAATCACGCACTTTCATTAATTTGCTTAATTGTCAGTTCTTTCACACTCAGTTTTTACATGTTTTTAAGTTTGAAAAACAGCCTGAAAGTCAAAGAAGACAGACATCATGGGGACATGCAAAGTTATCCTGACATAAAACTAATTTCGAGAAACATGACATGTGGTGTGTGTTTGAGTGTTCGTGTGTCCATGTATTTATCGTATTGTGGGGACCTTTTTGTCCCCTAAAATCATTTTAATCTGTTTTTTTGGGGTTTTGTGGGGACATTTGAGAGGTCCCCATGAGGAAAAATGACATGCTTGTTTTATTTGAGAAACTAAAAGAGGTAAAAGAGGTGTTCTTTTTGTTACTGAGGTTAAGGTTAGGGTTAGGATTAGGTGTAGGTGTAAAATTATATACATCTAGTCATTATGGGAGCCTATGGAAAGACCTCACAAAGATAGTAATACATAGACTGTACGTGTGTGTGTGTGTGTGTGCTCACCTCTAGTGCTCTCATCCTCAATGGGCTGTTTAAAGGCTGTGATGTCTTTAAAGGTGCACAGGAAGAGCACCACCTTGTCATTCTCATTCCTGATTGGTGCAATCTGCATGTAGAACCAAACCGGAGTTCCTGTGAAAAGGTCAGACGTCAAAGGTGATATACACTACATACAGAAGAATGTAAAAGTCTTGAGCCAGGAAAGAAAAAAAACAAGAATTTCTCATAATAGAAGCAGCTTTTCCCTCATTCCCTCGTCATCAGCACAAAAACGCAGGACAAACACAGTGACTTACAAAAGCAACTGTCATTACCCGTCATGTCATCCCAGCTCGCACACGGTAACCTCATGTTCTCAGAAAGCTGTCACTGGACATTACATCAACACAAATTAATATATAAGCCCTCATTCTTGCTGCAATCAGGGTTTAGGCAGGTTTGAGGGGAAAAGGAAGATCTTCAACATTCACCTTATCACCAAGATCTTTAAAATTTTCCTTACATTTGTAATTGAGAACGTCAGAAAAGTCATGTTTGGATTTAATGTGTTCTTAAACTGTTAAATAGATCTGTCCCTTCTGGATTTCGCGGGCCTTTTTTGCGGGAGCTTTTATAAAAAATTGTGATGAAAGTTGCGGTATTTTTAGACGTTTTGTTGCAATAAAGTTGCGGGAGCAAGTCAAAGTTGCGGAAAAATTCGGGATTTTGTCTATTTCAAATGCTGCCACTGATGCTAAGATGCAGTTTCTCTCCATCTTGTCGGCTAAACTAGCGATTTCAAAGAAACATGCTGAAATAGGAAAGAACGCGGAAGTGCCCGATGTCACTTTTCATAACTTAGCTACAACGAGCGGTGAGAGAAAGCGCGGAGGAAGTGCTCTGGAAGTGGAGTTTTGAGCACTCTCAGTGGAAAAAACACGTTTGGTGAACACAGGCCCTAATCCATGTTCGAGAAACCAGCTCAAAGTGTTACATAATTTGCCTGACAAACTTTTATGAAGTAATTTATTCCAGCACAGCAGAGTCTTGCATGGTGAGTGTTTGGAGTGTTCGGTGTCTTCCTGAAATTCTGTCCACTTGTTGATGTTACAACAAAAATAACATCTTATTTAGAAATCGCTTCTGCACAATGTCTCTTTCTGGTCTTCCAACCCAGACACTCCCCAGGCCAGAGCAGCTGTTAATGACAGACGTGTGGTGATCAATGCCAGACGGCGCAATGCTGTCAAAACCGATACGAGTAAAGCTGGACAAGTAATCTAATAAAATATCACTTCTTATTACTGCTAATGATGACAGTCTCCTATATGACACTTTTACCAGCAGCAACTGTACAAAAATGTGAGTCTGTGTTTTGTGGATTTTACTTACTGTTCTTTTTGTAGAGCAGAACTTCAAAGCAGTTGGACTCATAGTTGTCAAAGGTTTGTCTCACCTTCTGTATGGTCTTCTTATCTGTCAGCTCACCATACATAAAACTAGAGAGAGAGAGAGAGAGAGAGAGAGAGAGAGAGAGTAAAAGTACCACAAAAATTAGGTCAGTTGATAAAATAATTCGTTCCAGAATGTGGTTCAAATTACAAAAAGTTCAGAGTTTCAATTAAAGTTTCCCCATAAGAATCCTGGCACCCAATTAGATGGTTCTGCTCATGAAATGTTGTTTTTAGGCCAGTCTAAGTACAAAATAAATCATTTAATTCCAACAATTTCGATCAAAAAGAATGTAACCATGGCGATCATGTTCTCCCTGATGGACGTAAACACACCTCTACCGCTCTGTAATGTTCTCTCTCTTACTGTATTTTTATTAAGCGCAGCAAGAAGCCAAACGGGCACCACATAGAAGCCGTTTTTCCATGGCAACCACAACAAGGGGTTAAGAGTCTCCTGAGCAACAAGTAGACAGAGTTTATCACACACACACACACACGCACACACCTGTCTGGCTCTTCATTAAATCACACACACTACACATACACACACCATCACACACAAACACACACTCGTGTGGCTCTTCATTAAATCACACACGCACACACACACACACACCTGTCTGGCTCTTCATTAAATCCCACACACACACACACACACCTGTCTGGCTCTTCATTAAATCACACACACACCCGCGCACAAACACACACACACACCTACCTGTCTGGCTCTTCATTAAATCCCACTCGCACAAATACACACCCTTATTTAAATCAAAAACACACTAACACACACACACACACACACAGACCTGTCTAGATTTAAAACAAAGCTTATAACACGAACAAACACAATTTACTTTCCATTTGATTCTATTCTATTCTTTTAATACAAAAACAGACATCCTTTAGTACAAAACCAGACCATATGTATGATTTCAGATCGATGTTATCATTTCGGATCAGTGCTGTGGACTCGCTGATCACTGAATCAATGTGTTGATGATAACTGATGTATCGGTACACCCGTAGACTCACCCAAATGTCCCACTCACACCACATACACACACACCCACCTGCAAGTGCTGCTCTTCTGCATGACCTCTGCTCTGTGGTATCCTGAGAGTTTGCAGAAGCCGTCATTACTGTAGACCACGGGCCACTCTACGATCTGCGCGTTGCCCAGCAGAAAACTCGACTCTGCCAGAAAACAAGAGGAAAGAGTTAAACATTTCACAAGAAAACTGTCTCAAATCCATTTCACAATCATAACCAACAGAAGTAAACATGGACTGTATTGCACTGCGCAGTTAAAAAGAGACAGAGCCCCAAAGCTCAAAATCTAAACTATGTTGTTTCTGCAAATTAACAAAATTAAATTAATTATAAAAAAATAGAATAGGGTTAAACTAAATATGAACAACACTGAAGAGTTCTGCAAATTTATGAAGTGTGTTAAAATTAAGTTCATTAATTAAATAAATACTGTTTATGTTTCCATAAAGACATATTTATGGGGCTGAAGAAACATTGAGGACTCGTGGAATAAAATGAGGATTTTTGGTTTGTGCCAAATGTTGGAGAGAGAGAGAGAGAGAGAGAGAGAGAGAGAGAGAGAGAGAGAGAAAGCACTTTCATCCTGGACATTTCCCCTGTTTCTCAGAGATATGGCAGTTGGCACAGTCAGCTACCGCTCGTGCTCCTGGCATCCTGCCTGCTGAGTTTTAACTTTTAACTTCAATCTCATCTCACTCTCATAAATTCTTGCTGGCCAGTGTCTTCATCAGTTTAATGCAGTATGGGAAATTTTTATCTTAATGCGAAAACACATTAAATTTTATCATCTAAGTGGTTTCTTTGCTAATATCTTGCCTTGTTAACTCTGCCAGCATAAAATTAAGGTGCTGAACTGAGTCGTTCAGCATCACGTTGTGGTCTCTGTGCCCTCTGCTGGCATTACATCAGATTTGACTGTCACTGCTCAGGCTGAAGTAAATAAACCTTTAAAAATAATAATAAACACTGCCACGTCATATTTCTATCACACCTTTGGTTTTAACTGACAGCAATAATTTCATGTTATTAAAATGTACTGAAAACATTCAATGGACAACAAGGGTTGCTTAAACATTTGCCTGAATAGAAAAAAAAACGCCTGAATAAAAAAATAAAATTACAAAAATATAACTATACAGCAATATTAAAAGATGTGGACATTATACAGCATGATATAGTGAAGAAGACTGGGTAATGTATTACAAACATAGATTCATAATGGTTCAGTACATAAAACACAGCCAGTATTCCCAAATATTTATGTTACATACATAAATACATTTTACATAATATTTCATGTAAATGCATAATTAAAGATTGTAAACATCATTAAAACTAAGTGACTTTACTGAACTGAATAATTACATCCAAATTCAAGATGAAAACAAAGTGAATGAACGATAGAAACAGTGAATTATTGTTGCTAAAATATTTTGCCAGGTCTAGTTAAGTGCATCTGTAAATTTTTTAATCCTGTAGTAAAGAATTCTAGCTTTTGATTATCGCAAAAATGTGATTATTCAGACAAATCACCACACAAATCACCACCACAGTACCTGGAAACTAAACCTGAGTTTAGTTAGAGTATGGTCTAAGTTTAGGCTTATTTAGAGTGATGACACCCTTTTGGATCCAAAAATGAATCACTGTTTAGTTGCCACAAAGTTTAAGGAACCATTTCTTACAACACTGAGAGCATGGGCGTAAATCCCGGGGGGGACGGAGGGGACATGTCCCCCCCATCCGAGGGTTGTCCCCCCAAAAAAAACTATTAAAAAAAAAAACGCACTCTCTATTGTGAAAAATATATGTATGTATACCTAAAATAAGTAGGGTATTTTATTCACTTTAAATAAAGCCATTCTCTTTAATGTAGTTGATGCAGACTCATTCATAAATTAGTTGTGGCAAAAATGCTGATTACCGATGTAATTTTCCATGAATCTGCTATATTAGCGATTAAAATATTACTTATCTAGTTAACGTTGGCTTGTTTACGATAGATTGTTGCATATGATAGTGCACTGCAGCTAACACGCCAAAGCCGTTTCCCATGCATTGTTTTATTTGTGACGACTTGGCATAATGTTAACAATAAATAGAATAGAAATAAATTTGAAGAAAAATCTGCTTTGTCATTGAACCTGAGAAAAACTTTGAAAATAACCATAATGACGCAGTCTCCATGCTACAATAATAATGATAGAAGCAAAGTTTTTCAGTGTGGGGATATATCTTTATAAGTACAATTTGACTGTATTATTTGTGTCCCCTTCAAAAAATTGCTCATGAGAAATTTTATATTTACTGTCCCCCCCTACTGTTAAATGAAATTTACGCCCATGACTGAGAGTCTTCTACGTGACTGAAAGCTACTTAACGGAACTCACAACTCGAGTTTAGAAATTTCCAGAAAGAAGAAGCACCAGTTAACTCAATTAGCGACTCCACTTAACTAATTTAGATTTTTCCTGCACTAATGCGCCTGGAACAGAAGAGTCGGTCTTAAAAACGAAGCTTCATTCATTCAGCTGCCCCCAAACACGGCGGATCTCCCCGGTGACAGAAGGCTTCTAACGCTTTTTAACGGAACTCCACGGACTTCAGCAATGACAATTAAGAAATTTCCAGAAAGTGGTGGCGCTGAATAAACTCAATTAGCGACTCTTGATCGCTCAGTTAAGAGAACGGCGGCTGTTTTTCCCCGTGAAAGCGGCGGTAAAGATCGGCGTCTCACCGCTCGAACGTCGGACGATGTTCTCCAGGAAGGTGTTCTGCGGCGCCACGAGCCCCCGCTTTCCCCCGGGCATGGTGCGTGCGCTCGGTGTCGCGTGCTGCTGCTCCAGCCGCCGGGACGGAGACGCTCATGGTAACGGCGGTAACGGCACCGACCCACCGGTCCTGCGCGAGCTCGGGCACGTGTCTGCCTTTCCCACGCGCGCGCGCACCCCAAAAAAAATAGCGGGCGGAGGCGCGCGATCGAGGTCGAGCCAGAGAGACAAAATATAATCAATAAAAGCGCGTTATTATCATTTAAAAGTCTTTTAAGTACATATGAACTAAACTGTTTTATTATGTTTTTAAATAGATAGATAGATAGATAGATAGATAGATAGATAGATAGATAGATAGATAGATAGATAGATAGATAGATAGATACTGTAGATCTTTTCTTAAATGAACTCCAGCAATTAGCAGGTAGAAATTTCTAGAAGGTTTTAGTGCCGATTAACTCAAATAGATGTTTCTTCCAAAACATGATTATGTCAAATGTTCAGAAGAACAATTTGTGGTTCATGTGTGACATTTAAGAAGGATGGAAGGAGCGTATTGTGGTTTGGAGCGTGTTGTACACCCCAGTAAAACTTTCTTAAATATGTAACTGCTTTCAAACATTCATGTACACCAGCAAAAAAGAATTCAAGAATCTTTATTTTTTATCAATTTAGACATCCTGATCATATAACCAAAAGTCACCTGCGAGCTTTGTGGGACCAGTCAAAAATGATCCGCCTCACAAACAGAACCAACATTGGTTCTTCTGTCACATTACTCCAAAGAGTTATTTTAGCATCCATATTATTTAAGAGTGTATGAGTAATAATTAATTAATAATTAAAATAATTGAGTACAATGTGCCCTGAGGCCTGAAGCTCCTCAAGAGAGGTCATTACCAGATTGGGAGTCCTAACGAGCCCCACAGCACCTGTTGTGGCGAGGAGAACATTGCAAAGAGCTATGTGTTCACTATGAGTGTGTGTGAGAGAGAGGGAGTGCTGCCAGCATGTCATGATCCAACACACTCCTCACAATGGCAGATTTGATTCTTTTATCCTTTTATAGCCTTTGTTACAGCTGCCATGCCTACAGCACCAATGGCAGCAACCACACACACACACACACACAGAAATGTCATCCTCAAGTCACAAAAATCAGACAGATCTCATGCTTTTCTACATTTTAGGGGACATCACCAGTGTGTCCCTTAATTGTAACTAATTTAAATTAGTGACACTAGTACCTTAACTACTTTTTAGGAGCTTATCAGTAGCAAAGCTATTTTTTAAATATTGTGACTTTTCCAGTAGCTAACTATTCCTTTTCCATGTCACTGGCAAAATGCTACATTTTTAACTACCAGATGTTTCTGATTGGTGCTGAACTGACAGAAGCAGCATCTAATAGGCTATCATAACTCATTGCATCACAGCATGCTCTTGGCAGCTGCCAAACAGGGTCAGAGGATGGAGTTTACCTCGGCCAAGATGGAAGCAGGAATCCGTGGCTGTATGACTCTAAAAGGCTAAAGGGAACTTGAGTGTGAGTGTACCATATGCAAGTCGAAAATCAAAACACTTTACCTCCAAAATGTCACTGAAATGTTGTCCTGATGAAAGGGAAAGTGAGTGATTATTTGTTATTATGAACAGACCACAGCACAGCACACAGTGCACCACAACGTAATGTGACCTCTGCATTTGACCCACGCAGTGGGCAGCTAACATCAGCAGCGCCTGGGGGAGCAGTGCTTGGGGATGGCACCTTGCTCATGAGTACCTCAGTGGTACCTTTTCCAGTCTGGAATTCTAACCGTTACATCACCAACCTTCCCTTTGATGTTACACTAATAAAAATATTGACTTTCATATTGCTTTTTAACATCATGTTTCAGTTTATTATTTGCTTTAAGGGTGTCTCACAGCACAAATATTAAATATTACTGGATCATATAGCTTGGGTGTGATTAACTACTTTTTCTCTGTATCTCGCAGTGTAAATAGCTACTGTTAAAACATAGCTTGGCTGTAGCTTAGACATTTTTAATTACAAAGTAACTTCTAGCCTGAACAGCTACCTTTTGAATGTAGTTTCCCCAGCACCGGTATTCTCCAAAAAAAAGTCATCCATTTCTCATCCGCCGGTGCATTTTTGTACATACTCTACTAAGATGAGACTCATCTGCCTCCTGGATGCATCAAGACTCATCAATATTTTGTGCTGAATAATTAAGCGAACCTGAAAATGTCACTGGCACCAGCTCACAGCAGAAGATCGACCTTAATGCACCTCCAGAGAGAGATGGCAAGTCATGTGTGTCTCTCTCTTTCTCTCTCTCCACCATCACATACACACACACACACATAATCACACACACATGCACACACACAGTCTTGTATTACTATCTTTATGAGGTAGTTCCACTGACTCCCTACTACTTCTACTACTACTACAAATCATCATCATTGTCTTTATTTATCTTTATTTAACACCTTTTATACATAGAAACGCAGCTCAAATTGCTTTATATTACACTTAAAATCAATCAAATTAGTAATTGGAATTAACAAAAATGAGAACAACAAATGAGACATAAAAATAGAAATCAATGAACTAAATAAAATAAGTAAATAAAAATAAATGATGAACTAGATGTAAATAAGCCACCAACTAAACCTAATCTTAACGTTAACCTCACTAACCAAAAGCATATTTTTCACACCTTTTAGTTTTTCAAATAAAACATGGAAATATTATATAAAGTACATTTTCCCCACAATGTCCCCACAAAGCTATAAAAATCAACAAATCATAGTTTTCCTATCTTTTAAGAGACAGCCAGGTCCTCACAACCCCATAAACACATTTACACTCTCTCTCTCTCTCTCTCTCTCTCTCTCTCTCTCTCTCAAGCAGCATGGCTCCATTTCTTGACATTGATCTTGGTGTTAATTGGCCGCTGAGCTCCTCTTCCTCTCTCCATCCACTGAGCAGATTTAGGTATCAAAAGGCCTTTTGCCATTAAACGTCTCACGTCACTAAAAATATCTCATCGATACACCTGCGGCCTTGACGACCGTCTACGATGTGGATTCCCTCAGTGAGTGGTAAACAAACAGAAAACAACTCGATTCCTTCTGTAGTGTTTTTTTCTTAAATCAAAGAGAAAGAGTGTAGTCTCTTTAATACTTTATAAAACCAATGTAAGAGAACGTTTTTCAAAAACTTTTAAAGAGTGCAGAAACAAAGAGATTGGAAATGAGGAAGAATGAATGACTGAGCGTTCATAACTTTAAATTCTATTTGCCAGATCAAATATAAAAGTTGAGTTGAACTAATTAACAAATGAAATAAATTTTGAAGATGATTTCCTACATATACACTGCAAAAAATGAAGTTGTGTTAACTTTCTTTTATTCATTTTTATAAGTTACAACTATGGTATTTAAGGCTCAAATGAAAATTTAAAGATGGCAAATTAATTAAAAATGGTATTTTGTAACTTTGGGGCAATTGGTAGTGTAACGGGTAGAGAGTTAGCCCCGTGATCGGAGGGTCATCGGAGCAAGTCCCAAACTAGTAAAGGTACCACAGAGGTACTCATGAACAAGGTGTTGGTGGCCTAGTGGTAGGACACACTTGCCTTTGGCCTTTGGTCGTGGGTTCGAATCCGACCTCTGGCTTTACCAACATTGGGTTCCTGAGCAAGACCCTTAACCCTAAGTTGCTCTCAGGGGAACTGTCCCTGAAATTAGGAAAAGTAAGTTGCTCTGGATAAGAGTGTCTGCTAAATGCTGTAAATGTGAATGTACCGTCCCCAAAAAGCTGCTCCTTTACAGATGGGTCAAATGGCTGTGCTGTGGTTCACAGCGAATAATAATCACCTAAATTAATTCACTTTGCTTTTACTCTATGAGCTACTACCATCCTCATCAAATCAGACCAAAACCCAAGAGTTTTACTTAAAAGTGGTTCCACTTCTCACTTTTTATTGCTGGTAATTGAGTGAAACTTATTACAAGACTTACAGCTCTTACTTAATGTTATACCAGTTCAGCTCATTTCCAGACTATAAAGCATTCTTTTTAAACAAACCTTTAAAGCCTCTGTTTAGAACCTTAACCGTAACAGTGGGCTCCTTTGCTGTTATGAATGATTCTATATACAATTGCAGTGATGGGGACACTATGCTGTAAGAAAACCATTGGCACTGTCCTTCAGGCGTAAAAGTGAGGTCCTGACTCTCCAAACTGATATAAGATGGGGGATCTAGAAAAAGTGTCGCAAACATGTAACAATCTGCAAACACAATTCTACATTAACGAAAAAATCTTTTACGCTAACAGTCAAAGGTTATTGCACTTTTGGAAATTTTGTAGATTCGCTTGTTAGAAATTGAAAGAAAGAGAGTCTTTAAAATAAATTTCTTCTCAAACAGTGTTCTTCTCAAGGTATACTAGATGTCATGGTATCCAACTTTAGACTGATTCTTTGCTAACAAACAGTAAGTTCACCACTTGAGTACCTGTATTTGCTAGAAAATGTAATATCTTTGAGTCATCACTACTGACCTACAGAAGGCTACCTAGACATTTAAAAAATTTAAGGAGCTATTAAAGGACAACCAATGGGATAAGAGATAATTAGTGCAATTAAAGTTAAAGGGCAGTCTAGAATGTGTCTTTCACTGGTACACACTCTTTCCACTCAGTATATTCTCTACTTGTGTGTTTGTTGGTAAAAATCCCAGTGAATGTTTGTACGATGCTGGTAACCTTTTTACTGAAGATCGCCCAGTTTGTTCTATCAATAGGTTTGCAGTGGCATTGTGCTAGACATCTGCATTGTTTCTCTATAGTTAGGAGAGAATACACCCATGCAGGACTGTCTTCATGCCAGCGCTAATTACACATCAAGTCGGCCCACCGTTACTATATTTGGAGGTGAGATGTATAGAAACACAAACAGAACTCTCAGCTTTCAGGATTTCCAAACGTGAATGAGGTTTGGGTTTCATTCACATCACAGAAGAATCTCAATCTGCCTTGGAGTGTAACAAATATGAAATTATTTATCATTTTTCAAAAATGAATCATACTATTTTATATTATGAAATATAACAAAAATTTTGCTCCAGGTTAAACTACAATGCTGTGCAAAAAAGTCTTGAGCCACCCCTAATTTCTTCCTACTGTATTTTGCTTGGAAGGATCCAGGCTTTCTTGCATTTTTATGAAGTCTTGACGCGTAGTATTTATATGTACAGTATGATTGCAAATGTTGCAATAAATTGATGTACCTATTGTCTAATTTTCCTAGCAAAATATAAGGAAATAAGAGATGGCTCAAGACTTTTGCACAGGGTCGAACTTTAACTCAAAATTTAAATCATCAGAGCATAGTGTATTTACTGCACAAAGCATGTGAGTGCATTGTGTGTGTTTAAATATTCAGAGATGGAAGGAAATAGAAAGAACGAATGTTGAGAGAGAGATTCCTTATAAAAGATGAATAATGCAGTGTAAAATGTTAAATACATAATGACACATGAAACATTTATAAACATGCCCCATTAACCAAAGTGATTCCAACACTTTCTGATGTTCATGATGTAAAGCTGGTGGTACAACTGCCAGTTATGATATGATATATACAACATCATAATAAACCTGCTGCCAATACTGTGATGTTTCTGGATTTAGGATGAAGGTTGTGAACTCAGTCTAAAGTGCTTTTAATATATAATCTTCCTCGCCATGTTACACGCTTCAATAAAATAACTATTAGTTTGACACCAGCAGACACTACAGGCACGTCATGTTGTAATTAACACAAAGAGGTTGCTGTGGAAGATGAATAATAACTAGTGATGACGAGAATGTTTAGAAAATCTATTTTCTTTATTTTAAAAAGGTCAGTAACTGCGTATTATCTTTGAAAGAAAAATATTAACATTTGGTTCACTGGCCATTCTTAGACCATTTAATACGACGACGTATTAGGGCCATTCTAGGGGGGTAACATTCCGAGAAAAAAAAATCTGAAATTCCAAGATTAAGTCGTAGATTTACGAGAAGAAAAATCGGATTAAAGATTAAAGTGGCACATTTATGAGGAAAAAAACTCGCAAATTTTGCGACTTTATGATCTCGGAGAACATCTGACTTTATTTCTCGCAAATCTTCGAGTTTTGTTGTCGCAAATTTCCGACTTTATTGTCTCGAAGAATATCTGACTTTCTTTCTCGCAAATTTGCGAGTATTTTCTCGTGAATTTGCTACTTTAATCTCAGATAATATCCGACTTTTCTTCTCGTAAATCTACGACTTTTTTTCTCTTTTCTGTGTTGAATACACATTTACTTGTTTATTTATTTATTTATTTATTTATTTATTTATTTATTTATTTATTTAAAGGCATGTGTTTTTTGAAATACCGGTTCATGCGTGACGTCCAAGTCCTCTATGGACCAGAAAAGTTATAATTTTGCAGATTATAAAACTACTGTAGAAGGAAATTAAGTGGATTAACAAGGGAATACTTTCCTTTTTCCACCTTTTTTCCTCCTCAAGGAAACGAAACATTATTGAAATCCTGAAATTCCTGGCAACTGCCAGTGGAAACGCTCCCAGCGCCTGGGTTTATGGCGATAAGATGGAGTAAGTTTGTTGTTTGAGGTTTGTTTTAACTAATTAAATGGTCAGGTAAATCTCTTAGAAAAACTTTGACAGTTAAATTAAACCCTAAAATATATCCTCCTTCCCAACATATAAAATAAGATTTTTCCCTATAAAAATCACATCCATGACTTCAGCTGAATAAAGCATCTACATTTCTACCCGACCTTATTTTCTAAATTGGCCTTGTTGCCTTTCAGTATTTGGCTTTGACAGGTTAATGCTCCCGGAGTCTCCTGAAGAGAGTAAATCCTTCCATCTCCCTTTTCGGGATGAGAGGAGATGAGATGAGAGGTTTGCAGGCTTAGTTTTACCTCAGGTTTGTGCTCGTTAATACAAAACCGTGTACATGGTAACAGAGACGTTAGGAGCCTGTGAGAGACTCGGGGCTTTACGAAGATAAAGCTGCAGTGATATTAGAAGGATTTTACCAGTCAGTCATCTGTAAAACAAGTCTGCAGATGTGAGACTCGTTTATCTCCTAAAGCATTTTACCGCCTCACCCTAAGTGCACAGGAGCAGCGGTGAAACTGAACCACACAAATAATGAATCGTGTTCCAATGTTGTGCTCAAAGAGAAATCCCCAGTAACCAAACCAGGAGTGCGTTTCCCAAAAACATAGTTGCTACATTAGCAACACTGTGTTAGTTGTTAATGACACTATGTTAGTTGCTAATGTGCACTATGTTAATTGCTAATGACACTGTTAGTTTCTAGTGTACACAGTTATTTGCTTATGTGCACTATGTTAATTGCTAATGACACTGTTAGTTGCTAATGTGCACTATGTTAATTGCTAATGACACTATGTTAGTTGCTAATGTGCACTATGTTAGTTGCTAGTGTAGTTATTTGCTAATGTACACTATGTTAGTTGCTAATGTACACTATGCTAATGTGCACTATGTTAGTTGCTAGTGTACACTGTTATTTGCTAATGTGCACTATGTTAGTTGCTAGTGTAGTTATTTGCTAATGTACACTATGCTAATTGCTAATGTGCACTATGTTAGTTGCTAGTGTACACTGTTATTTGCTAATGTGCACTATGTTAGTTGCTAATGACACTATGTTAGTTGCTAGTGTAGTTATTTGCTAATGTACACTATGCTAGTTGCTAGTGTACACTGTTATTTGCTAATGTACACAATGTTAGGTGCTAATGGCACTGTTAGTTGCTAATGTACACTATGTTAGCTGCTAATGTACACTATATGTTAGTTGTTAACTATGTGCTTTTGGGAAACACACCCCAGGGCTGAGTTCTGATGTCCAGCAGGTTTTCCGTCCTTCCAGCTTTCCAACTGTATATATCCCAAAATTCAAAAGATTGGCTAAGCAGTGACTAAACCGGGTACAAGAATCTTCATGATAACAGCACTAGAAGTTGTTCTCGTTTGCTCAAACACAGGGGATGCGTTTTTCTAACATTTATATACTTTTAATGATGACCCTGCTGTGGTCTGCCACCCAAATATTAGTCAGTTATACGTCGTTCTATGATCAAAAACCAGTTTCACCTAAAAATACCTGTAAAAGAAGGAATGACTCAAGCAGCACTGTCTTGTAATTACAAGAGAGAGTGAATTGCCAGAGCAGATTCCTGGAAAAATACACCAAACAGCCATAACAGTATGACTGGTCATGTGACTTACATTGATTACCTTGTTACAATGACGCCTGGCAGTGAGTGTGACGCATTAGGCAGTAAGTGAACATTTTGACCTTTAAGCTTGTGTATTAGAAGCAAAAAAACAAATGGAGAAAATTAAGGATCTGAGTGACGCTGACGGAGGCTAGACGACTGGGTCAGAGCATCTCCAAAACCTAGTGGTCTAGTTGAAACACTAACCTCTCGCCTCAACACCCGAGGTCACAGGTTCAAATCCAACCTCCAGCATGACTATCACTGGGTCCCTGAGTAAGACCCCTAACCCCAAGCTGATTTCAGGGAAACTGTGAAATTAGGAAGATGTAAGTCGCTCTGGATAAGAGTGTCTGCTAAATGCTGAAAATGTAAAACTGCAGCAGCTCTCAGGATTTTCCTGCTCTGTAGTTGCCGAAAATGTTAATGCTGGCTCTGATTAAAAAGTACACACAACAAAATGTATCACAAGTTTGTTTGGTAGAGCCAGAGACCTACTCAAGGTGGGTGGTCACAATGGATGTTTTTGTAAGAAACTGGATAAGCTAAGCTTGCTGTTTAGCATAATTTAATGTCTGACCAATCAGTGGTCTGCATGTTTTTGAGAGTGGTGATGGCCTAGTGGTTAGAACACTCGCCTTCGGACCAAGAGCTTGAGCGTTCAAATTCTACCTTCTGCACTACCATTGCTGGATCTCTGAGCAAGGCCCTTAACCCCAAGTTGATTTCAGGGAGACTGTTCCTGAAATTAGGAAAATGGAAGTCGCTCTGGATAAGCGCATCTGCACAATGCTGTAAATGTTTTTCGTCTTTCAGTTTCTGCTCAGCATGCTTGGTACCTCAAAGTGTAACCAAACCAAGGTGAGGTAAGGTACACATTTCAATGCAGAGACATTTCAAAGCTGCAATCATACTTTTCGAATCCAGGACCGGTAAAGTTACCACGGAGATACTCATGAGCAAGGCACTGCCTCCCGGGCGCTGGCCTTTGCCCCACTGCGCCTTCACGGATGGGTCAAACGCAGAGGGCACAATTCGCTGTGGTGCACTGTGTGCTATGGTGTGTTCGACATGACAAAAATAATCACTCACTTTCATTAGACCGCCGCCACCCCGTATCATGCAACGGAAACATACCTCTAGTACGTTTTTAAATAAATTAGAAATGTACACACATCTCCTACACAGAAATTATGCCCAATGGTTACTTGGGAGTTTTACTGGCTAATGGTCGCACCAAATTCATTTTAGGAGCAGAAGGCAGGAAAAGTAAGGGGACTATACTGGAAGAAAAACCAAGAGAAGCTCTAATCATTTTGCGTTGCTGTCCTCTAGTGGTTAAACGTCAACTGCACAGCAAGGAAAACAATTTCACACAACCACAGTTTGCTTTCTGAATGAGACTAAGATACATTCTTTTTTATCTCAAAACAGATTTAATTTAACCTTTTTATTTTTTAAAATAATTAAACATTTGTATTTCTCCAACCCCCCTTTTTTTTTTTTTTACTTTGCGTCATCATTTATTACACGCCCAATGTACAGAGGGGGTTAATTTTGTTAAGACTCGCCCCAAACATCATCTTTGTCGTCCCACAATCCCCCTTTCTCTCTCTTCTGCCACCTCTCTTTCTCTCTCTCTTTCATTCTACAGCAGTCCCCCCTTTTATCCCCAAAACTCCTCAACTAAAAAAACAAACAAACAGAAACTCAGAACTGGAAACAAAAAAACCCAAGTAAAAACGGAAAACGAGAGAAATGAGAAAAAGAACAGCGTTTTAAATACCAGAAAAGTGGGGGGTTTCAGTAACGCCGCCTAGACTGGATACTCTGACCGTTCCTAAAGAAAAATAATAATAATATATATATGCACTAAAAGTTCTACTAGATACAACATATTGATGTGCTGGATTCAGTTACAATAAACGGATACGTAACACTGTCAGAAACACACACATACACACACATTTACAGAAGTGTGTGTGTGAGTGTGTAGGTTGTGTTTCTTTAACAATACAAGCCTCTCAGGTTTGGTGGTGATGGAACTCCGGACCCTCTTGTGTTTTGCAGCAGTGATATGTGTGTTTAGATGTGTGTGTGTGTGTGTGTGTGTGTGTGTCCCTTCCGTTCGTTTACAGGTCCCAGTGCCAGACTGGTGCAGAAGAGAGGAAGTTCAGAAACCCGAAACCTAGACAGAAGTAACCGAACCGAACCAACCCAAGCAGCACCCAGAGAAACGAAAATAAGGAACTGATTTTTTGGGGGGGGGTGTTAAAAGTGTGTGTCTTCGTTGCTGGTAAAAGTGACGTGTTGAGAGAGTGTGTGAGGCAGGAAGGGATGAGAGAAGGAAAGACAAGACAGAACGAAAAGGGAGTGTATGAGTGTGTGAGTGTGTGTTGTGAATGATATCAGAGTGGTTTTTTGGGGGTCCGACTCTGTTTTTTACGTCCACAGCAGCAGTTCAATTTCCGAAGGCCGAGTTCCGTTTCTGAGCCGCTCCGGCCGAGAGAGTGATCCGTATCCTCAATTTCCTCCTCTCTCTTTCCTTCTTTAAAAAGTCTGTTTGTTTAATTAATTTATTTCCTTGTTCAGTGTAATATTTTCAAGGGCGGGTGGGTGGGTGGGAACAGCAGGGTGAAGAAAATAATAAGAATGGTTATTTACAGTGCTGCTGAACGAACGAAAGAGACGACGGGAATCTACAGTAAAGTAAGTCGCACGATACAGAAATAAAAAGGGGGGAAAAAAACAAACAATTTTTTTGTGTTAAAAAAGAAAATAAACGAGTGGAACTGCGGGCGCTGGCCAACGATGCGGGAGTGTTTATCGCGGAGCGGCGCGTCACTAAGTGGGGATGATGGCGTCGCTGCGCAGCCCTCGCTTCAGCTCCAGGTCCTCCAGCCTCTTCCACAGCTCCTCGCGGTCGCGCTCCTTCTTCTTCTCCCTGCCAACGAGGTATGAGAGGGGAGACGTGAGGAGAGATACTAAGACATCGTGACATTTTTATTTCCGAATTACGGCCCACAGTAACCGTGTTACCGCACTTAATAGAATTAGTGAGGAAACCAGCTGACGTCTCTGTGCTTGCTTAGTGAAGGACGTTACAACGTATCATGTCCAGGATCGATGGTATGGGCTTGTTGGTCACTGAATTAATATACTGACGTAGATCAATGTGTCGTAACACCCCCAGTGAGGGGAGGCGCACATGATGCTGCTTAGTGTGATTTTTTTTTTTAGTGACGTCTGTATGTGTGTGTGTTATAAAGAATACAGAGCATTTACAAGAGCAAAAGTGTGCGAGTGTAAGAGAGTACAAGCGGCAGAGCGTGCCAGAGAGAGTGCGCTAATAAATAAAAGCGAGAACAAGTGAGAAAATTCAAGTATTAGACGTGTGTGCGTGTGTGTGTGTATTACCTCTGACGGTCTGACTTGTAGGTGGCAGTGAGCTCATCAAACAAAGTGCTGTTCATCTCCATAAATGCTTTGAGAACGTTGTACACTAAAGCTACTATCGCCCTGGAGACACAACAACCACACAGACGAGAAAACCAGTAAATAAGTCCTGCTTAAGCTCCACGGAAACAAGACAAATACTCTTCACCTTCTAAACATGCTGAAACAAACAGCTTCTATGATGTTAAAATCTTATCATCTTAATATTTTTGTGTGTGTGTGTGTGTGTGTGTGTGGACACTGACGGGTTCCAGTGTTCTTTAGAGATGCGGTAGAGGCTGGCGAACATGATGGGCAGAATGACGTTGGAGTTCTCCTCAATAAGACTCATAATATACTCGTTATTCCAGTAATACAGAGCTCTCTCAGCCACCTGCAGAGGGAGAGAGGGAGGGAGGGAGGGAGGGAGAGAGAGGAGGGGGGCAAAAGAGGAAGACAGACAGACTGCATATTAGACTTTATTCACCCTGCAAAGTGTAAC